>OZ024837.1:29935051-30209564 GCA_964016985.1 Anodontia alba | reverse complement strand
CGCGCTGTCCGGACTGCTATAAAAATGCGCTTAGTAGGACCATTTGATGCATCCAACCAGTTTAAAGAGAAATTATCAAAATTAATCTATATTCCATAACCTTTGATAAAGTGCTAAAATGGTAATCCTTTAGAATATCTACATTAGTGTTGTGAGCCTAAACAATACATGTGAATGGAGAACACCTATATATGTAAGTTTGTCAATAAATATTATTCTGTTCCATTTTATTCAGTGCTCCAGCTAGTCCCGGATTTTAGCTACAGGTTAATGATGCACTTGGATCAACAACTGATTTGCCCTCGTGTCTCATGGGCGTAGACAAATACAGTAAAAGCTCAGTGACTCGAACACCGATGTCTGAGCGATTTATAGGCCTTGATCCAATATTAACCCTTGTCATGCTGAATAAATTAAGACGCCACGCCTACTTCTAATTTCCAGCCAATCATATTACTTGATCCGGGTTTTAGATAGAAATTCACATCATTAATGACAAACAGTGCAGATCCGGGTTTTAGATAGAAATTCACATCATTAATGACAAACAGTGCAGATCCAGTTCAGGATTTTAGATAGAAATTCACATCATCAGTGACAAACAGTGCAGATCCAGATCAGTTGGCTTCTCCTTGGCTTTGTCAAGACAGGGCATGTCGTGTTTAGCAAGAGAATGGTTAAGACTACGGATGTCGTAGTGCCGGCTGGATAGCTCGGTCGAGGAGGTCCATTGTTCAACTGTGTATTTCTTTATGTCGAATAATCTTACGTCATTAGCGCCGTTGACCATTACAGCTCGGTCGGTACATCAATTGAACGGTATTCCGAGGGTCCCGGATTCGAGTCATGGTATAGCTGTATATGCTTCTCACCCGATGACATTTGGTGGCCACTGTCTGCGGCAGCAGCTGCGGGCATCAATATGTGTTGGTTTCGTTGGATGATGGGGGTTGGGGGCGGGGAGAGGGGGGGGGGGGGGTGGGGATGGTGGTAGCTCAGAGCAGATTCAGGGATGAATCTTTTTGAGCTTAAGAAAAATTTAACCCTGGTGATCGGATAGTTTGATATTTGGTATTCGAGGGTTCCGGATTTTAGTCCTCGTATAGCTGGGCCATCAGTGACATGTGTCGGCTCAGTGTAACAAACAGCGAACGTTTCGTTACTACTACTGCTACTACTACTAAATACTGCTGCTAACTACTACCACCACTACTCATCATGAAAACACGCCGATATAATTTGACCCCCCTTAAGCCCCACTTTTATACAGTAAAACTGGAGTTTACAGGGTTCATACATTTATTTACTTTTTTCTGCTCAAAAACATAGATTGTGGATATTCGTTCGAACCTCGCCGAGGCGGTTCTAACCAGTACCCGTAATCTATGTTTTGAGCAGAAATATGAAAACTACCAAATTTCATCCGAAAGTTTCCATTTTTGGATGGTAAAATTCTCAATATATTTGAATAGCCGTGTTTTCGTAATGTCTACAAAAATAGACTTATTTTCAACATAGGGGCCGGGACGCAGCATTTCCCAGAAAACATGCACGTGCACATAGCGCAAACTCACTCTGCTGTCAGGTGAAGACACTTTGGGTCATTGGCTACTCACAGAATGCACTGGGAATACTCTGATCAAATTGCGCTTATGCGCAGGCTGATCTGAGTCTTCGCTGGGAGCACATGCAATTTGTAGGGAATTCTGAGTGCGAAACGGGGCACAAAACCTACAGTCCGTTTCTTGTTTGCTGTCAAGCTTGTACAAAGTACAGTGAACCCTCGTTACAACGACAGCATATATTATTCCCAAAGATACTGCCATTAAAATGAATTTACTGTTGTAAAGAATTCTCAATGAGTACAATGATATGCAACAAATGTCATGTTTAATTTAATTTCTTTATAAACCATAAGTTTTGGATATATTTAAGAATCGCCTTGGTGAGGCGATTCTAACAAATATCCAAAACATATGTTGCATGAAGTATTGAATTATAATGCTACTGCATAAATTCTGATTAACTGTCACCTTATGAGAGAGGGTTTCCGTGCCAGTCAAGTTGTCAGTATAACGAATTTCGTCGTTGTATCGAGTGTCGGTATAATGAGGGTTGACTGTATTGACCATTTGAATTTAAAAGAAAAATAAAAAATGAGGATTGTAGAGCATTTCCAAAAATGCGTAAAATATATAAGGAAAGTCAGTGGTAGTCGGTTGCCTTTAGCAGTTTATTTTTTCCCTATAAGACAGGAGAGTCCAGAACAGTGGTCTTGTTTCAAATGAACAACTGCATGGAGGCAGAGAATTGTCTTCCCAGATTGATTGTCCACCATTGTTAAGTCGATCTTGTAGTCTCCCTGAAAAAGAATGGTATGTTATTATAAGTACTCAGACAAACAGGCCTGAGGAAGCAGTGCAGACCCAGATCAGACGCCGCAGAACGCGGCGTCTGATCTGGGTCTACACTGCTTGCCACTTATCAAGGAGTCTTTCAAGCAAATCAACGAGTAGCAGAAAGAACTTGTTCAGCGGAATTTAGGACAAGTATGGTGAGGACTACTGAGGAGATAAGGCACCCGACTTCTACAGTGACACATAGGAAACGTATAAAATACCATATGCGAAGACGCAGAGCAACCAGCTAATCAATACCGTCTTGTCAGAGCTTCCGTTTGATAGGAATAAATTTCATGTTTGTGAATTTTATCGATGTGTTAACACCGGTGAAACACTCACAAACTGAATGGTGCCGAAGGGCTTAATGTAAGTTTGCGAGCGATGCGCTAGCATTCTCACAACGATAAAATCCACAAAAAATAAAAATAATTTCTTAGAATTGCTTTGAAACGTGAGTAAACTGGCTTACTTCATAAGCTTACGCAGAGAAAATAGTTCAAAGATTCTTGCACAGTGAATTTATCGAAGTGTAAATCCCATATTGACTTTGCCCTTGACAAATCAAATTGCGCAAAATTAGTATAGCGTGGGTCATGATGCGTAAAGCGTTCTTAGAAAATGGACGTTTCGCCATAAGCGGACGGCGCTTATTCAGATCGGCCTGCACATCCGCGCAGTACGAACGGGGACTTGTTGTCCACTAAGCTCTTTAGACAATATGTTTCTGAAGAATACATCGGCAAATTGAGAATGCTCTGATTAATACCAAAAGCATTAGAACGCCATACTAAAAGTCGTTTGATACGAACCTTATGCAATTTGCGGACAACGCAGGCAATTTGCGACAACGCAGGCAATTTGCGGACAACGCAGGCCCAGATCCGCTTGTGCAAATGCCTTCGTTGTCCGCTTACAGAATCAATGGATACTGTAGTATATGTCGACGAACCGAGAATGGTCAGATCAGATTACACGGATGCGCATGCTGATATAGATATTCGCTGTTCGGGTGGGGTTTTGGGCAAGTAAAACTAGGTTCAAGCCCCCACACGCCCCCACTCCGTTGCAGCTTTGTGTGGCCATGGTTTCATATGTGATATTTGTTTTGTCATTATTTGTTCCTCATCTCTCCTTCTTTTGGTGTCTCGAGAAGGCTGTGCTACCGGAAGGGGAGGGGCTGGAACGTGGGGATACTCTGAATTTTGCCTGCTACATAGGCTAGGACTTTTTTTTTCTGGTTTAACATTTTGAATTTTATTTTATTTATTTATTTATTTATTTTTGGAGGGGGTGGGGGTGGTGGAGGGGTGGATAGTTTGGGGGGTGGGGTGGGGTGGGGAGGGTACTAGCCATTTGCAGGTTTTTTTTTATTATTATTATCTTTTTTTGCGAGGGGGGGGGAGGGGGGTCGGGGGAGGTGGTTACTTTCAAAACCGACTATTGTTTAGGGTCAATCGCAATTCTCGGTATCTTTTTTTTTTTTTTTTCTTTTGGGGGGGGGGGGGGGGGGGGAGTGTATTTAACCCTTGTCCTGCTGAATAAATTAAGATGCCACGCCCATTTCTAATTTTCAGCCAATCAGATTACTTGATCCAGGTTGTTGATACAAATTCAAATACTGAATGGCAAACAGTGCAGATCCAGATCTGGATCTACACCTACAGTTTGCAAAGGCAGGGCATATCGGGTTCAGCAGGACAAGGGTTAAGAATCGCGGTTCAATATTTAGCTTTAACAACTCTATTTCTATTGTGCATTAGTTCGATGCCATTAAAGTAAAAACGGAGCTTCTGTTGGAAACTGTTTAAAACACTTATATTACTGACACAATCATTATACAGGAACAATAAATGAAAACCACACTTTTATAAAAAGAAAGCAAGGGGAATATATTTTTTTGGGGTATTCTAATATCTGCATATATATTTTGGGTATGGCTAATATACCGGATATTTTTTGGGGTATGGCTGATATACCGTATATGTTTTTGGGGTAAACACTAGATGCTGGGGCCGAGCCTATGAAGCAAAAAAAAAAAAAAAAAAAAAAAAAAACTCAGAGTAAGCACCCTCAACCCCTTCACCCCCTTGGGGCTGTGCTTCGTGATTGTGGCTTTTAATGGGTAGCTTTACATATATTTTCCATTGGTTTCTGCAATTAATATACACTTTTGTAACTGAGGTAACTGACAACTTATATCTACAGTCGACTCTCGTTATCTCGAAGTCCAAGGGACTCTCTAAAAAATTACAGATATCCGTACCTCGCTATATCAGATTTGCAGAACTGAGGAAAAAATAAATCCAGCAATCACATTTCAAAAATGAATATGTAATTTGACTCCTGAAGTTAGAGAGATATTGAAAATATTGCGTAAAAGAGGAGAAATTGCTTTCTCCGCTTTTCCACAATATTTTGTTACCTGTTGTTAGATTTTCATGTTGAAACATGGCCTGATTTTCACTTTGAGGTAAGCGGCTATTCTAGCAAAGCGAAGTTTAAGTCGAGATAACAAGAGTCAATTATACCATAATTCCGACAGAGAGCATGCAAAAGTCTACTCACCACAGCAAACCAAGTTAACGCCGAAGGGACGTGCGGTAATCTAATGGTATAATTCCGGACATGTATTCTGCTGGGCTGATAGGGACATTGGTTGACCGTTACATTCAGTGAGCTGAACATTTGCTTTATCTCTCTAGCCAGATTTCCCATCACTCCAAACCAATCTTCACGTTCCATTTGATCAACAAGTGTGCACACCTCGTTATAATGACTGGAACAAGGATCATGAGAAATGGTAACACTTTCAGGATGGGCACATTACGAAAACTATTTTTCATATTTCTGCTTAAAACCTTTACTAATTTTCCCAAATAAGTAAAATTATGCTTTATTTACTCTTCATATCAGTATATATAATCTTAACCCTTAAACTGTTAATCACAACAATTGTCGTCTGCTTTGTCCTCTGCTTGTGATTTTAAAAGTCATTCTTGCAAACAGTGTGGACCCAGATCAGACTGCTCCTCTTGGAGCAGTCTGATCTGGGTCCACACTGTTTGCCTGTATGCAAAAATAGGTTTGGAAAAAAAAAGTTTGGAAGAATACTCAGCAGACGACTTTAACAGAAGACATTTTCAGATGCAGGTATACTTTGCGTTTTAAGGGTTAATCCGGTTGAATGGCGAAGCGAAAATTGCCTGTGTCAATCTACACAGCCGACCTAAGGACAAAATGAAAGACCAGCTTTCGTCTCAAACCGTCAGGACAACCTGCCATGTTATTATGTTTACATTTCAAAATAAAATTATAACAATATGTTCAAATGTAGACCTATGTCTTTCGGGAAATCGCATATGACTTACTGTGGGAAATTTTAATGTGAAAGTCAACTAAGAAAGCATCTAAACTCCGAATTTTAAGAGAGAGAGAAAGAGATTAAGAGAGACAGAGAGAGAGAGAGAGAGAGAGAGAGAGAGAGAGAGAGAGAGACAGAGAGAGAGAGACACACACAGAGAGACAGAGAGAGAGAGACAGAGACAGAGAGACAGACAGAGAGAGAGAGAGAGAGAGAGAGAGAGAGAGAGTGAGTGAGACAGAGAGAGAGTGAGACAGAGAGAGAGAGACACAGAGAGACAGAGAGAGAGAGACAGAGACAGAGATAGAGAGACAGAGAGAGACAGACAGAGAGAGAGAGAGAGTGAGACAGTGAGAGAGTGAGACAGAGAGAGAGAGACAGAGAGAGATAAGTGGTAATACTTTCTGTACTGAATTAAACCGGGGGTGAGTTGCACAAGGAAAGCGCTTTCATGTAGCGCTCTGTAGCGATTTGTCCTTGCTATGCAACGGTCTGTTTGTTTGGAGCGCTTTTTAAAATGTCTGCCAAAATGACACGATTTTCAAACTAGGAATTTCTCGTAAAAAACTTGCTTCAACGATTGGTTTTGTGTTCTATGGTCATTTCTGCACAATGCACGTCGTCTAAGGACAATAAAATAAATAAGAAACATTTCATCTCTTAAAACGGACACTGACTACATCGGGCGCCGCCATTTTGTTTTGTCTCGTTGCTATGCAACAGTCTGTTTCAGACAGCGAGTCAGCTCCGAACACAGTTACAAAGCGCTACGAAGCGCTTTTTGGTAACGTACCGTTTGCATTGCGAAGCGCTACAAAGCGCTCTGTAACGCTCGCCTTATGCAACTCGTCCCTGATTTCGTGACAAATTTATTATTCGCTCCTGGCTGGCATTAGTTCTAGAAGTGCCCAACTGCATGCCATTCAAAAAAACGATGTTTATACATTTAGGTCATTACTTTGTTGAAAGTAGCACGAGCTTCACTAATTCACGTGCATTTGTTTCGCATTTGTTTCCAGCCAGTTATTAGCACCAGGTTATAACATTCCTGAAGCTGTCTGACTGCTGTTTTACTCAAATTATATTTCGACAGACGGCGTTTAATAGTCCATCGTAAAGGCACGTTTAGAGGCATAAACTCTAAAGGCGGAAGGTCATGGTGTGTATTTTCCATGTTTTCATGAATTGAAGCTCCAGCAAAATAAGCGTCTGTTACGTCTACATGCAACTGCGTTATTTTCAAAACATTTTACAGTTTTTATCAAAACTGTTAATACAAAATATTGTTAACACTTTTGTTTTTCAAATAAGCGCATTTTGACTGGTCATGTATGAACATATGTTAAAGAATGAGGACAAATAAATCTTTTGTAAACGCCTTAACGACGAAGATTCTTGTAAGTTTAGATATTATCACCAAGAGTTGATGCGACGTCCAGCGATTTTTGGCCGGATGGCTATTACAATTTGTATAAGAATTCAAGATTTTAATTGAAAGTTGTATTTAGAACTCAATTCTGGTATTTATAACTCGAAACTCGCTTTTTATAACTCGAAACTTGCTTTTAACAACTCGAAACTCGCTTTTAACAACTCGAAACTCGCTTTTTACAACTCGAAACTCGCTTTTTACCTCTTGAAACTCGCTTTTTACCTCTCGAAACTCGCTTTTAACAACTCGAAACTAGCTTTTTGAAACTCGCTTTTAACAACTCGAAAGTAGCTTTTTACAACTCGAAACTAGCTTTTTACAACTCGAAACTAGCTTTTTACTCGAAACTAGCATTTTACAACTCGAAACTAGCTTTTTACAACTCGAAACTCGCTTTTTACCACTCGAAACTCGCTTTTTACAACTCGAAACTCGCTTTTGCTGACTCGAAACTCGCTTTTCTCAACTCGAAACTCGCTTTTCTCAACTCGAAACTCGCTTTTCTTAACTCGAAACTCGGACTTACCGAAAGTAAACTCATGATTCAGACATCAGGCTACTAGAATATGTAATACAAATTTGAAGATTGGAATTTCTGAAGTCTGGTCTTTCACAACTGAGCCAATTAGGGAAAATCCTCGCCTAACTGCAATATTTCCTTTACATATTAACATCATATATCAGTCGAACTTCAATGGCTCATACATCTTTGGGACCACAGAACATTGTTCGAGACGTGGGTAGTTAGAGGCAATGAAGGTTAATCATGGTGTAAGGTCAGGAAGCAAATTGCGATTATTTAGGAAAATGTTTTCGATTATCTACACAATAATTGTATGTTGAGTGTATTCATTAGGATCGCCTCTATGAGGCGATTCTAATGAGAACACACATTTCAATTTCATGATAAAATAAGAATTTCCTTAAATATTTGTTTTCTTGAGCTATCGGAAGAATTTCGTAGGGACTAAAAAACGAGTTCGAGTTAGCCATGGTAAACGAGTTGTGTTCGAGCTATTGAGATTCGACTGTACAGCTAAAGCACATACAATCGGACGTAAATAATAATAATAATAATAATAATAATAATAATAAAGATACTTAAAATATAAGACAGTGCATGGGTTTTTGGTACCAAATAAAACGTTTTAAAGCAAATGACCCAGCGCATGACAAAACCAACAAAACGGCATATGCATCCAGCGAAGACTCAGATCAGCCTGGGCATCCGCCCTGTCTGATCAGAATCTTCGCTGTCCAGCATGAAGAAAGAATGGGTCCTTAGCCACCCACTGGGTGCACGAGCGCACAACGAAGACTCTGATCAGACTGGGCGTATGCCCAGGCTGATCCAAGTCTTCGTTGGGCGCACATGTCACTTTGATGGTTTTGTCATGCGTTGGCTCAAATTATGACGTTTATGAAGCATCAGAATACTTACTTAACACTTTCAGTCCGGCAGATTGAAATACAATCTGCGCAAACAGTGTAGATCCAGAAGAGGTTACTCGTGACATCTCATCTGGGTCGACACTGTTTGTTATTCTGTGTATGATTCTAGACTGAAACCCCTATTTGCATTAATGAACATATCCATAATCAAGGATGGAAGAGTCCACTTCAGAAACTCGGGGATACAGGGGTTAAAAACTGGTCTCCGAGTATTTAAAACACCTGAACAAAAAATTTTTGGAGTATCTTATAATTTGTTACTGAGCAGAAGCATATGTCTGATGTAAAAGCAAACTGAGTAAAGCATAAATTTTCGGTGTCACGTCTTTGTCCCAAATCTATACTGTTCACATTCAGCTTGTCAAAAACTTTGTCATGTTTCTTGGTACATCGGACAATGTAAAAGCAAATGTTCCTCGTCTTCAACATGGTCTATTTACACTTACCATGAACCAACATGATTCAAGCATGGGACATGAATATCGAACAGGCCCTTTTTGTACATATTCAATCGAAGAGAGGCACTGTTGATTGGAGCCGTCGTGTAGCCATCAAATGACAGTGTCATATCTCCTGGTAGTATGAGCGGGTTCGGAGATATATCGAGGTGAGAAACGTGCATCGGGCTGTCGTGTGGTGCTGTAAGTAGATTGTGAGTTACATTTAGCATCTAGAATTTGACCCAAACTGACACCTCCCCAGTTAATGTGTTCCAGCTCCTATACATTTTACCCAGCATGCTAAGCGTTATCTCGACTTCACTTATCTCGAATAGCCGCTTATCTCGAAGTGAATAACTGGTCACTATTTAACATAGAAATCTAGCAACAGGTAACAAAATAGCGTGGGAGGGAGGATAAATTGCTCCTCTTTCCACAATATTTTAAATACACTTGTACACTTGACTCTCGCTATCTCAAACACTGATAACTCAAACTACTACATAAGCCAAACTAGACTTTTAATAATGTTGGTTTAGTTTTGCTTTATATGTTCTTTACATTTCAACTCCTCTTATCTCAAACTACTGCTATCTCAAACTGAAAATTATACTATCTTGGAGTTTGAGATAACGAGAGTCCACTGTATTAGTGTTTACGAAAGATTTCCTCACAACAACATTTGACATGATCTTGAACAGGGCAAGATCCGGAACAGGGCAAGATCTGGAACTGGGCAAGATCTGTAAACACCATTAACTTATTTAATTCCATCCGCCGAATTTGACCAAATTTGCACCGGAATGCATGGATTGTCAAGATCTTTCATTTCAAACGCATTTTTCGCCTATGCCAAGAAATGAGTCACAACGTCAAAAAACGTACCAAGCGAAAATTCAGATCGTCTGAATTTTCACTGGGCGCATTCTGGATATACAAGGATGAAAGTTTTTTTTCGGGCGGACAGCGAAAACTCTGAAAGGACTGAGTGGCTACGCAGGCTGATTTGAGTCTTCGTTGTACGCACACGTCAGAAGGTTCGTTTTTTCTCAAATGGTTGTATACTTTTTTTTTTTTTTTGCTGTTTCATAGTAGCTGCGCTTGTGTTATTTACCGTATTCAACCTAATTACCGCACTGTGCGCTTAGGTTTTTCAAAAATGCTGGGAAAACTTGTGGTAAAATATGTACCTACCTGTACTAAAGGTACACTTCAAAATAAGAAAAAAAAATGTTAAACAACTTATCAATAATGCTTATGCGATGTTTTTGTATGTCTTTTTTCTGATTTTCTTTATAAAAGCATACGTTGTTGGTACTCATTTGAATTGCATCGACAAGTCGATGCAATTCAAATGGGTACTCACAACATATTCCTTTTTTTTAAGAAGTAGACAAAATACACTGGCTGTAATAAGAAGACTACGGAATTGCTTGACTATGCGCTTATAGGGGTGTGTGAGGTAATTCGGTCGAATACAGTAATTCAACTGGATTTGTTTATCGAAGACATGCTAAGTTTCGGAAGTAGATTCTGCCATCTTAGAATTTGGAAATTCCCATTCTTATAAATAAATGATTCAGTAAAAGTTAAAAGCAGAACGGCAAATCATGTAGATCCTGATGAGACAGCTCATCACGATTAGATTTGCATGGAATATGGAATCCAATTCTATTTTTAAACTTCTAATAACTATTTGTAAATGTGGTAATAACCCCATTTTTTGTATCACATAACGTACCATTTCAAATTGCATTAGATTTATATGATGTGATATTTATTAACAAAATGAAAAGCTGTAATATAAAAAACACCTTAAAAAATTTTATGGCCTTTATTTGTAGTACCACGCAATTGCATTCGAAATTCACCAAAACAGAATCAAACGCGGTGTGGGTAAGCTAGTCATACAAAAAGTGCATGGGTCCCGAGACATTTCAGTACAAATAAGTTAGATTAGAATGGAATATGCATATAAATAAAATCTAGCTGCTCAGCCTGCTGTACGAATTTATAAAACTTCCTTTATATACGTGGCTCCAATCCCCAGTGACTATTTTTTTTTATAATCCTGTTTGATTGTCCACTAAAATAAAACCAAAATAATATCATGACTATAAAGGCTGGTCACTAGTGACCAGCCTTTATAGTTGTGATATTATTTTGGTTTTATTTCAGTGGATTATCAAACAAGATTATAAGAAAAAAAAAGTTACTGTAGACTGGAGCCAGTCTACTTGTTTACCCTTTTTTTAAAGATATTTTTTGTTTAACTATAAGACATGGTAGTTAGACATTCACCACTGCAACATACAGCACTTTAAATGTTATTATTATCATTATTATTCCTTAAAAAATGTCTTGACATTTAATGTGAATCGTCTGTCAAGCAGACGATCCATATGAAATATCAGGACTTATCTTCTCTGAAAAAAAAAAAAAAAAAAAAAAAAAAAAAAAAAAATGTCGTCTGCTACAAATGCTTGACTCTTATAGGAATAATTTCATTGGATTTATTTTACTATAAGACGCCACAGAAAAGATGGCAGTCATACTAAAATAATAATAGAATAAACACTTTAAGCGCCAATCATAACCGCTGCAGACGACACTTTTAAATATTTATTATTATTATTATTTTTTCATAGGAAAATGTCTTGATATTTCATGTGAATAGTCTGCCAAGTAGACCATTCACATGAAATGTCAGACTTATTTTCTCTGACAAAAAAAATCTCATACTGAAATAATAATAAAATGTTAAGAACAACATATAAGAACTTACTACAATCTGTGTACTCAAAGACTGCATCCGCGCTAAGCGCGTGTAACACGGTCAGACACAAAACTACCAGGAATGACATTCTCCTTGTTGATCCTGAAGATGGAAGTGAAATTGCCACCTTCTATGCCCTTTTTATAATCAGTTTTGTACAGATGACAGTCAAAATATAAATCCTGAGAAATCACTTTTTGGTCACGGACAGGTAAAATTTACAGAGCACCGGTTTGGTTCCATACAAGCATAATTCTGCCTTAAATAGAGATTAATTTTTTGCCTGTTTCTAATATTCTATTTTTTTTTTGTTTGCCTGCTTTGATGCCAGCATTGATTAAAATGTATAATTCAGACAATTCGGCAGTAGATATAAGCAAAATTGTATATTTTGGGTACTTGCTTTAAATATGAAATAGAAAGGAATCACTCATTAGTCAGGAATCGATAGAATTACCTAACACCCTCCGTTCCAAGACACCAAAGGGAAAGAAGGACGCACTAAAAGCAACGGCACCACAATCAAAACACTACAAGCAGAAGGCCAAAAGGACAGTTACTTTTCCCCAAGAAAGGCCAAACGGCTATCCAAAATAATAAAAAAAAATCACCAGGACATACATGCTAACACATACAATGACAGAAATAGTAAACCACCGCCTTGGAATGGTCAGTTAAAATAGAAAATCGTCTAATTTACCCTTTCATCTGCCGTGACCTTTTTCAAGCTCTGTGTCAGTGTTTTCGAAGAGGCATAAAGTCCCTCTGATGTAACATGATCTACCATTCTGTTATTGTTTTGAAGCTGTTAGAGGGACAGCTGTCAGGCAAGTACAGTCGGCTCTCGTTAATTCGACCTCGCTTATCTCGAATAACCGCTTATCTCGAAGTGAAAATTTGGTCTCTGTTTTAACATGAAAATCTAACAACAGATAACAAAATATTATGGAAAATAGGAGAAACTGCTCCTAAGGAGCAATTTCTCCTCTTTTCCAAAAATATTTTCAATAATCTCTTAATTAGGAGTCAAATTACATATTCATTTGTGAAATGTGGTTGTTCGATTAATGGTTTTCCTCAATTTCGTAAAATCGGGTATGTCGAGGTACGGATATCTCGAAGTGATTTAGATAGTCCCTTGGACTTCGAGATAACGAGAGTCGACTGTACCATGTATTGACCATTTGAACTTAAAAAAATGGACTGTTGAACATTCGCAAAAAAAATGTATAAAATATATTAGAGAAACAAAGAACACACTACGGATAAGAAAATGGTAGTCTCGGTTTTATTGAGACTCTTCATAAGCAGTAATGAAGTTTGCAACACTGCTTATGCCTTCTAGCGTATACATGAGCAGAACTCCATTTTCAAATATACCACAATTACGTAAGTCGGAGTGAAACATATTTCTTCCACTGCTACGGTGCTACCCGCATTCGCTATGTCTGAGAGGAGCCTTCTTCGTCTGTCGAAAGACTTGTTTTATTAATGCAAAGAGAAAGCCCTGATTAGACTGCGTGGAATGCAGTCTGACATGAGTCTTCGCTGAGTTCACATGTCATAAGGTATACTTACTTTCTCACGTTATAACTCATATACGTTTGAACTTCAATGGCTAGAACATCTTTGGTACCATGGAAATTTGTTCTAGTAATGATTAGTTTGAGCCACCGAGGGTTAAATCACAGCACCAGGTCAGGAGACAAAAGGAGATGATTTAGGGATGCCTTGTCGATCTTCTATAAAATAATGACATGTTGAATGTACTCATTAAAATCGTCTCGATGAGTACATACAACATACTCCATGATAAAATAAGAAACAAAAATCCATAGAATATCCCTAAATACCTGCTTTCTTGAGCTATCGGAGGAATTTCTTAGGTTCGAATCAGACAAGATAAACAAGCCATCAGTGTTCGAGTTATTTAAGATTTACTGAAATGATAATTCCAACTCACAGTGAAAATTATTTCATGATCAATCCTCACGAAAAGTCGTGGCCGAGCTGGGTTGGGGTGGAGTGGGTGGGGTGGAATGACAGCAGAAAATAATTTCATGACCAATCGACAGGAAAGTTATGTGGCCAAGATGGAGTTCGACTTTGCAACCCTTGTATCTGCAGTTTGACGCGCTACCGACTGCGCTTAGGAGTCCGGCTATCAAATACGTAGCGATTAAATCGTTGATGGACGGAAGCATAACGAAAAGTATGATTCATGTGCAGATTTCACCGGAGAAATAGCCGACCATCATGAAAACATACCTATATAATTTTGACCTCCTTAAACCCCACTTTTATATAGTAAAACTGGGGTTTACAGGGGTATACATTATTTTTCTTATTCTGCTCAAAAGCATAGATTGTGGGTACTCGTTAGAGCCGCCTCGGCGAGGCGGTTCTAACGAGTACCCACAATCTATGTTTTGAGTAGAAATATAAAAAATATAAGAATTTGAATCTGAAAATTTTCAGTTTTTGGTGGTAAAATTTTCAATATATTTGAATAGATGTGTTTTCGTAATGACCGCTTTTGAGCTGTCACTGTAAATCTGTATTCGTGTGCTTGTCTGCAAAAATGCCAAATTTAGTCAAAAAAATGATAAGAGTCTAGACAAGAGATGGTATGATCAATGCAAACGTGACCCAACACGCAAAAAAAAAGGAATCACATTCAAAATTTCTGAAAATGAAATTATGAGTTGAATGGGTGTTCGACTGACTCTCTCTCTCTCTCTCTCTCTCTCTCTCTCTCTCTCACACACACACACACACACACACACAGCCTCACTGGATCCGCCTATGGCACTATTTGCCATCACGAAAACATGCCTATATAATTTTGACCCCCTTAAACCCCACTTTTATATGGTAAAACTGGGGTTTACAGGAGTATACATTATTTTTCTTATTTCTGCTTAAATACATAGACTGTGGTACTCGTTAGAACCGCCTCGGCAAGGCGGCTCTAACGAGTACCTACAATCTATGTTTTGAGCAGAAATATAAAAAAATTCAGAGTTTTTTATCTGAAAATTTTCAGACTTTGGAGGTGAAATTTTCTACGTACATATTTGAATAGGCGTGTTTTCGTAATACTAGTTCTGTTTGTCCAAGTATTAAGAGTAAATACGATAATAATTGCTGTAAAGTACTGTCGAACTTCAGTGGTTCGAACATGTTTGGGACCATGGAAATTTGTTCTAGACATGGATAATCCGAGCCTATGAGGATTAATCGTACCGCCAGATCTGGACGCAAATTTGGATAATTTAGGGATGTCTTTTCGATCTTCTCTCAAATAATGATGATATGTTGAGTGTACCCATTAGAATCGCCTCGATGAGGCGATTCTAATGAGTACACACAACATACATTTTCATGATAAAATAAGAAATGTTCCTCAAGTATCCCTAAATATTTTGTGTTCTTGATTTACCAGAAGAATTTCCTGTGGACTCAAAAACGAGGGTAAACGAGCCATCGTTGTTCGAGTTACTGAAGTTTTACTGTATATGTAGTCTACATTTGAACATGTTATCACACGTTCCCCTTGTAATCACACGTTCAAAATTTGTTAGAATTGCCGAACATCGTTTTAGAAGCGTGCGGATGTACCGAATGGTTTGCGCTACTGACTTCGGATTACGGGTTTCCGTATTAGCCACCCGCTAGAGGCGGAGTTCAACTTATGACCGTACGGCGCTTCATTGCGGAGAGCCATTCGCCGTCTCGATATGAAAGACGTAAAACGACACTGACTCATCATCTATCATCATCATCAAACATCGTTGTGGAATTTGAGAAATAAAAAAAAAAAGTAAACAGCTTTTTTTTCTGAGGAAAATAATAATAAAAAAACTAGATCGGGCAGTCGATGGCACGCCATCGCAAATCCCCACGCTTGTTAATATTTGACCTTTTGACCCCTCCCCAGGGCCCCTGGGGGCGGGGCCAAAAATAAACGTGCTCTTGCAAATTATTTTCACTAAGTTTATTTCAAGCCATTCACATTTAATAGGATTTACCAAGAAAACAAAAGTGGCCGGTTAGATGATTTGCCCAGTTTAGGAATTGATTTCATTTAGATGGATTTTATCGATGTGTAAACTTGTAAACGCCCGAAGGGCTTTGTATTACATGTAGTTTGTGAGTGATTCGCCGGAATTAACACATCAATAAAACCCACAAAAACAATGATTAATTCTTAATAATTCCAACTTTGTCATCAAAAAGTTACAGATGTCAGACATTTGAGATGGTAGCTCTGGAGTTTATTGAAGTGTACAACTTTTTCCTTCCACCAACTAATTGCGAGACGTGTATAAAGATGAAGAGTTGGGAATTATTATAGGGATCAAACATGGTTTTTCATGCATTAACATTCGCCAGGTCCTATGGGAGGTGTTGAAAACCGAGGCCGAAGGCCGCGGTTTTCAACACCTCTCAAGGGACCTGGCGATTGTTAATGCATTGAAAAACCATGTTCGATCGCTATTACTGCATAAAAACTGGAAACATTTGCTACATTTCGCGTTATTTCTTGCACTATTTTGTTTCGCCTTTTCACTGATGTCTCGCGAACGTAATTTCCACTGACTATGCTCGTTCTAGGGCCGGGCAGTACACATCTCGTAACGGCAGCAAATCTGTGGCCCCAGTACGAGCATATTGAAAGTTGCCTAGCCGTGCATTAACAGCGCGTGAATTGCCTTGTTAATACACGGCTTTTCGATGGTTAATGCACGGCTGTTAATAACATGCGACACTGCTTTTTATGCAATAAATATGATTAAACCTTTGCTATTCTCTTCAGCAGACGATAAATTGTTGATAATTTCCTACTTTATTCATGCAAACTGTCCCAAGAAAACAGGATTTCACACATTCCATTGGAGACACTGTAAAATCCTGTTTTATGGGGAAAATAAGAATATTTCAAAATGTCATCTGCTAAAATTTGCCTCGGCATACTTTAAGACACTAGTTAACGTCGTCTAATTTCACTTTTGAACGTCCATTGAATTAAAGTATACGTGATAGTACATTATAGAACGTTTTACCTTTATCATTCTGTGCAAATTCAGCAGACGACAAATTGATGATAGTTTTCTTATTTTCCAAGAAAATAGGCTTTGACGTTTCATGCAAATTGTCACCTTGCATGAAATTTCAAAGCTTGTTTTCTAGGAAAAATACGAAAAAATATTTCAAAATGTCGTCTGCTGATTTTTTTTTTTTACCTAGCATGCTAAGCATTAATCTGACAAGTTCGCACGTTTCCGAAAGTTGCACATCACCCCACATTAAGCAGACGGTCGCCTGACTGTTCTGCTTATCAGTACGCCGAGCCATGAGAAAAGACACCTTTGGGGCACATGTGAACGATACAAACCCAGATCAGCCATCGAGGTCGCAGAATCTAAGATGGACATTCGCTTTTAACACCGATAAATTCAGCAATATAAGCGGACAGCGAAGGCTTAGACAAAACTGTACGTATACGCAGGCTGGTCTCGACCTGTCTGCATGCCCCGAATGCCTATATGCACTCGACGAAGCTCATCTGCTTTGTTAACATATGTTGCAATGGAATTCACCTAAAAATTTCATCACTTTCTGGGCTAATTCAGCAGACGACAAATTGATTTTTTTTTTTTTTTTTTTTTATTTTGTCAGAAAACAGGAGTTGACATTTCATGCAAATTGTTAGACGGCTCCCATCTAACTGATATATGAATCAGCATAAAAACGATTTATATTTTCCAAAAATCTTATCTTTTGGAATGTTCTTCTCTCTGATTTGGCTGATCAGTTATGGGTTTCTGACTGGTAAGGGAGATGATTTGTGTAGAAAAATAGTCAAGGAGGAGTAGTTTACCTTTGTTAGATTAGAAATGTAAAACTCATAGCGTGGTGCCAGGCTAGCGCATTGTCTCTATTAAAAGTCAAAGCCTGTTGTCTAGAAAAAAATTAAACTATTTTAACCCTTGTCCTGCTGAATAAATTCAGAAGCCACTTCCATTATAACTTTCAGCCAATCAGATTACTTGATCAAGGTTGGTGATATATATTCACATACTGAATGGCAAATAGTGCAGATCCAGATCAGTTGGCTAACCAACTGATCTGGATCTACACTGTTTGCAAAGGCAGGGTATATCCGGGTTCAGCAAGACAAGGGTTAAAAATGTCGTCTGCTGATTTTCCCCAGTATAGTGAGCGTTAAATAATGCCACCGAGCAAAGCTTCAAAGAGGCATGGCGGGCTCCTTATTGTGGGTAGCGCGTGAGATCCAGGGGTCGCAAAATCGATTGATCACATCAATCCTACGGTCATCCCTCCCCACTTCTTCTAATTCAAGGACAGTTGTCAGTTACTGACGAAAGGATTCGCGAAAGTATTGGTTGACCGCTTAGAGGACTAACACGAATGGTGAGTTGGACGGGCTCAACATGACCTTATCGGTGTTGACTTGACAGTAAAACATCAACTCAAACATGGTGGGGTTTATTTTACGCACATTCAATTCACAAGGTCGTTTTTGTCTACAACTGACCATGTATTTTTCTTGTTTTCTTTCTTTCTTTCGTTTCTTTTTTTTTTTTTTTTTTTTTTTTTTAATTTTTCCTCTTTTTTAATCTCTGTGCTTGCGGGGTTGTTCCGATTAGGAACTTATTTTCCTCCAGGAGTCATAACAGGAATAAAACACACAGACACACAGACACACACACACACACACACACACACACACACACAAAGTGTCTCTGGCATTTAATTTTGGTTCCCTTGTCCCTGACAGTGGACTTGTAACAGGACTTGTAGTAGTTTTACCTGAAAACCCACACACGTTTGTTTGTTTGTGTTGAGGATTTACGGCCCAGTCAACTCAATGAGGTCATGTCTAGCGCGGTTGGTTTACTTAACCACACATTTACTGGGCAGGCGTTTTCCTCTAAGCGGTTAACCAGTATTGTGCACATTCTTGCGAATAGACATAAGCTCCGATCCCCGAGGCGCGGATTGATCTGCAGACTTTTGTTAGAGATTACCAGAGAATGCATATTGACCCATTTATGCCTAGTGGACTCTTCCACTTCTCTATTTAGACAGGTCCATTTCTAAATCAAAGGGTGTCGGGGTTGATTTTTATTATTACCAGGTTTTATAGAAATTCTTGTATTCACGCAAACAGCGTAGCCCCTGATCAGACGCCGCAGCCTGTGGCGTCTGATCAGGATCTACACTGTTTGTCACTGTCCCTTTTATGGGATGCTGGGCATAAATGGGTAAAATCTGATTGTTAGGTTTCTGATTATGAAACGCATTCTTAGTTTACCTTTCTTATTGTAGTTGGGATACAGATTTAAATAAGTCAGTTGACTTTCTTCTGTCGACTGTTTACAATCACACCAAAGAAATCCTTAAGGTAGAACTTTATTCACTGGATTATCATTGACCAATGTGATCAAATCGCGCGTTGCACGAAATCTAGGTAACGGTTATTCATAGCCGCACTAGTCTTGTCGATGTGACGTCAGAGAGCTGTTGATGGAGGGTTATCTGTAAAACCTGGACTGGGACATATGGGACATTGGCAAACAGTGCAGACCCAGATCAGACGCTGCAGAACGCGGCGTCTGGTCAGGGTCTGCACTGTTTACTTAAACTATAGGAAGTTAATATGAAAACAGTCTTAAATCTTAAATCCCCGTTCAGGACCATTTTCCCAGCCTACATTCAGAGAAATCCCACCAGTAGTGTCAGTGCTTTAATTGCAAATATATTATATATGCAATTTTCTGTGTTTGTATTTCTCTGTTAACATTAATACAAATAAATCAAAGCATTGACAGCACTGGTGGGTCGATTGTCTCTGAGTGTGGACTTAAGATTTCAGTTAACCCTTAACTTCCTGTAATTTAAGGAAACAGTGTAGACCCTGATCAGACGTCGCGTTCTGAAGCGTCTGATCTGGGTCTGCACTGTTTGCCAATGTCCCAGTCCAGCACAGATAACCTTTTTACTAGGCACCCTGACGTCACAGTGACGTGGTTATCAAAGATTCAGATAAGGTTTTTTTCAACCAAAAAGTACTGATATTTTTCTTATCTTGTGGGTATTCTTTATAAATCTATAGCGGATCGTTATCGACCCGTCAGGGTAGCTGACGTGCCGATAACGGCCCGCTATAGATTTATAAAGCTAGCTGGGATATTACAATACTATTAATGGTTGGGCCAAATATGAGGTTCCTGTTCCTTTTTTCTCCTGAAACAAATCTGTATTTTCCCTTGTTATCTTGATTTTCTATGTTCCTGTTCCCCCAAATTCACTTTGTTCCTTCATTTTTAGACGTTCGGCCCCTTGTTCTCCTGAAATAAATGGCCTTAGTATCCAGGGTCCAATTGTTCAAAGCTAACGACATCGTTAGTTAACGATTCGTTAAAATTTACATTGAGTGATACGCAAATATGCTGATTTTTTTTTTTTTTTTTTTTTTTTTTTGCTGAAAAGAAGTGTGTAGCAAAAGCTACTCACTTTTTTTTCAGCAAAAATATCAGAATATTGTATATTGAATCTGCTAAAACAGTTAACGAAATGACCCTAAACGAGCTCGTTAAGCTAACGACGCTTTGAACAACCAGGCCCTGGTCTCCAAAACCTCTAGGAGGGCCTCAAATATTATACGCAAGGCTTGGATTAGACTGTAGCTCCTTAACCGGGCACCTTTTTAACAAAAAATATTGTTCATAACCCTAATTGCTCCTGTGGAGCAGTCGAAACTGCTACACACTTTCTACGTATTTGTCTGAGATTTTCACAGGCTAGATCAGATCATTTGGATGAGTTAGCAAGACACTGCACTACAAGAAAACTTTCATATAGAAATGAGCCAGTGAACGTTTCTGAAAATGAAGAGACATTTTCTACCAGTGCAGAATTTTATTCTCGATTCCAAGCGTATCGACGCACAGCTGTGGATGTATTTGGTATTTTAGCAAGCCCATTGGCTAGATCGTGTCGGTATCAATCTGTGTACGAAAACTTATCAAAGTATGCCTAAGGTTTCAAGAGTTATGGGCATTTTTCGGTAACTGTCACATTTTGGCTTCGGCATTGCCTTGGTCAGGGAAAAGTGGCATTGGACAATTCCTTTGTCTGGATCTTGTCAATATTAATGTGCATGCAAAATTTTATCAAAACATCATATATAGTTTGAAGACCTACATCGATTTCCATATTTTCACATTTTTTGCTTCGGCGTTGCCTTGGTCAAAGAAAAGCGACATTTTGGCAAACGTATTGGCTATATCCTGTCGGTATCTATCAGTATGCCAAAAAATACCAAACTGTTCCTGACGGTTTAAGCGATATGGCCATTTTCGCTAACCGATCACGGACAGATAGACGTACACACCAGGTGATGGTTATAGGGCATTCTTCGAAAGTCAATCTTTCAATCGGTCGAATATTTTTACGGATCGTGCAACAGTTCTCTGCTAATTCTGATAATGCTTAATTCCGCATTCAAACATATTACACTCTGATGCTTATAAATAGCGAATAAATAAACAAAGCAAAGAAAACTTCATTTTTGTTTTTTCAAAAAAAAAAAAAGATTTTAAACATACCGAGTACAATATCGGCGGCTCGGGGGGTGGGGGGGGGGGGGTGGGGGGTGGGGGGGTGGGGGCGGGGGTAACTTCCTATATATGGCATAGTACGGATGTGCGTGCCGAATAGTCCCCTTTTTCAGCACTGCCAGGTATATGATTGGCCCCCTTTTTTCAACAAAAAGTATACGAATGGCCCAATTTTTCTGGATTCCTATGTGAAAGGCCCCATTTTTTCTTACATCCTGGTACATATTTTTCGCTCATAGATTTTTCGAGGCTGCTTATCCTCTTGGTATTACATGAATTGACTATGATATTTGTCTAACAACCAGCAAAAAATAGGTACAAAAATCAAAGGGCAGTATATGAATAGGTCAACATTTTGGATGATGAAGTATATGAATGGGTCCGTTTTTTTCAAAGGCCAAGTATATGAATGGGGTAGGTTTTGAAATAGTGGCTCGCACACCCGTACCAAAATTACCCCTAAGTTACCCCCCACCCCCACCCCGAGATCGGCGGACGAATATGAATACTCAGTAAAACGCGCCAAATCTACATCGTTGGGTAAAAAGTGTGAACCCTTTAGCCATGGTCCAACTAAACGCCGAAAAGGTACGAAAATGGCTATCGGGTATTGAAAGGGACTAAATCTTAATCGGTTCTAAAGGCCTATAGAATTTCAGGCAACCACCCCATCAGCATTCTCAGTGCCTCGATGACACACGAATAGGTCTCCTACTTCAAGGACCGATTTTCTCGAGCCCTGCTTATGACTAACTCTTAATGTCATTCTCAATATTACCAGGGAAGGGGTTCGGGGTGCACCCCTTGAATTCACCTTTGACTCAAAATTTCATTTTCATGGGAAAGTTTGGATAAATTTGATAAATTTTAGATACGGTATTTACCCTAAATATTCACATCCCTTACTCTTTTACCTTATACAGTAAAACCTCAATAGCTCGAACACTGATGGCTCGTTAACCACGGATCATTCGAACTCGTTTTTAGAGTCCCTATGAATTTTTTCCGATAGATCCAGAAAACAAATATTTAAGTAAATGTTCTGATTTTATTATGAAATTGTATGTTGTGTGTACTCATTAGAATCGCCTCATCGAGGCGATTCTAATGAGTACACTCAACATACAATTATTTTATAGAAGATCGAAAAAAATTCCCTAATTTATCACCATTTGCTTCCTGACCTTGCGCCATAATTAACCCTCAGTGGCTCGAACTACCCACATCTCGAACAAATTTCCATGGTCCCAATGACGTTCGAGCCATTTAAGTTCGACTGTACTTCTTTTCCATATTCTCGTCCATTTTACTACCTTTGAATGTATGCAAAATTGCTCAGTGGTAAACAGTGTAGACACGTGTGGTGTTGCATATGAGCTGGGTCTACACTGTTTGCTCAGGCATGTTTGTCCGAACATGTAGAGTAAGTACCGTAATTTGATAAAATCGAACCCTCTCAGTTATCATCATGGTTCGGCCCCTGATAACAGAGGAAGAAATCCAACACTTTTTGTTTGATGATGGTTTAGTGATTTACGTCCCTTTCCACACTATTTCAGTCATATCGAGACGATGGACAATATGAAAGGCTCTATGCAACAAAGTGCCGTACAACTAGCGGGCTTAGAACCCGAAAGGCGGAATTCGAACTCGAAACTTCGTAATCCGAAGTCGGAAGCGCTAACCACTCGGCCACCTGGACGCTTCCAACAGACATTATTTTTAGATTAAGATTTAATAAATAAATTTATTTTTCTAGCCAAATATACATGAGAGACCAGAGCACTGCTGCTTCAAATGCAGCTCAGCATCTAAACAAAGAATTTGCTTTCCCGAGCTCTTCTCCACAAGAGACATATGAAAGTGATAGTCACCCTGAAAACACCAAAAGAACATATGAAAACATGATTATCATCACTTTAGCACGTCCCTGGAAAAGAATGCTGTCAGGTTTGTCATTACATTTAACCCTAAAACAGAGTATTTTAGGACTGGCTAATCAGGGCTAAAAAGATAATCGATTATCAGTCCTGCCATTCTGATTGATAATCGATTAGTAATCAATGAAGATTTGGTCATAATCTTACCTTTCTGGCTTACTGTCTGAGCATACCTCTTACCATATGCTATACTTAACCGTATGTATTCGGACTGACAGGCCTGAGCAAACAGTGTAGACCCAGATGAGACGCCGCTGAACGCTGCGTCTCATCAGGGTCTATACTGTTTGTCACTCATCCATCTACTTTTAGACACAATTTTGGGTAGTAAATCGTTCTTGTTCAAATTTTAGAACAAGTATGGTAAACTGATGAGGTGTTCGAATCCTTAAGATAAATACGATTATGTAATAGACATAGAAATCAAATAATCGATTATTAGCAAATCAGTAACGATAATATTTTTTGTGGAATTATTGATCGATTAATCGATTATCCGATTAATTGAGCCAGCCTTAGAGTATTTTGTGCTTTAAAACAGTAATTTGGTTATTCATAGACCATTAGAGCTAAATAAAAGGATTAACGAAAGAATCAGATCAGTTATAGTTCGCATAGTCAGCAGTTTTAATATACCGCATTTCGACAATTCGTTTTTCTGATACTACCAACCTAATAACTACCTAACAAATAATTCCCTGCTAACGCTGATAACGCTCAGTTCTGCATTCAGAACAGTTATAATTCGCATACTCATTTTTTTTAGGGCGATTGCCAAACCGCTACCAGATTTAACATATCACATTTCGACAGTCCGTTTTCCTGTTGCTACCAACCTAATAAATACCTAAAAAATAATTCCCTTCTAACGCTGATAAAGCAGAATTCTGTTTTCAAAAATACTAGCCTTATACACTCTGATGCTTATAAAAAGCGAATAAATGAACAAAAACAAAGAAAACAAAACTTTTGAATAAATAAATAAATAAATAAATAAATAAATAAATAAATGAATTCGCATAGTCAGTTTTGGGGGACGGTCGCCAATCCGCCATCAGATTTAACATGCCACATTTCGACAATCCATTTTCCTGTTACTGCCAACCTAATAACTACATAACAAACAGTTCCCTGCTAACCCTGATAACGATAGATTCTGCATTCAAAGATATTAGCCTACGGATTCCGATGCTTATAAATAGGGAACACCTTGCATCATAAATTTTGCAATAAATATAATTAAACTAGGGAACACATAAACAAAACCAGTTTCAGATAAGATTTTAATCATATTGAGTAGAATATCGGCGGACGAATATGAATACACTAAAACATGCCAGACCTACAGCGTTGGGTTAAAGTTGTAACCTGAGCCTCGGCCCTACTTAACACCAAGAGCGGCTATCGGGCTTGTCCCCGTTACTTTCATTAAAACGTTATCTGTACCAAGTCACTTAATCTCTGTAAAAAAAAAAAAAAAAAAAAAAAAAAAAAAAAACGGTCAGTGGCACATGCCTGGCTTTCTGCTCTCAGATTAGAATTTACAAATAAATTTGTATACTTTTATGCAATTTTTTTTTTTTTTTTTTTAATTTTTTGCATAAATCCCAATTAGTTCTAGAGGCTTATAGAATTTCAGACAATCGCCCCCATCAGCACTCTCGGTGCTTTGATTATGTACCTTCTGTAGTGATATAGTAAATGGCTTCTGAATCTAACGGACGTTCCCCTGATCTTGAAACTGGACCTTTTACAACTAGAACTATCAAAAATATTAACCCTAAAGAATAAAATTGCAGCAGACGACATATTATTATTATTATTATTATTATGTCTGCTGCAGCTATGATTAGCGCCTAAAGGACAAAACAAAAATGAAATTACCGCAGCGAACGAAGACAGAGCGTCTGACACTTCCGGCAGATGAAGGCTGTAATTCTCGATTCTGAGGGTCTGCGCTGGGAAAGGACATTGCGTTCCGTCAACTCCTTGCGCCGAAAGCATCTTCTTGATCTGTGTAGCGAGATTAGCCATCACTCCTCCCCAATTTTCCGTCTCCATTCGATTGAGCATGGTGCAGATATCGTCATACGTACTGAAACATGGAACATACCCCAATTTGCATTCTACTTTAATCTATATCGGACTCTGAGATATCGGACCGTTATCACTAGTAACTTCGGATATACAGTCGAATCTCAATGGCTCGACCATCTTTGGGACCATAGAAATTTGTTCGAGATATGGGTATTTCGAGCCACTGAGGGTAAAAAGCGATAATTTGGGGAAATCTTTTCGATTTTCTTCACAGTAATTGTCTGTTGAGTGTACCCATTAGAATCGCCTCGATGAGGCGATTCTAATGAGTACACACAACACTGAAGATAAATTAAGAAATTTCCCTAAATATTTGTTTTCTTGAGCTATCGGAAGTATTTCGTAGGGACTCAAAAACGAGTTCGAATTAGCCATGGTAAATCGGTGTCCGAGCTACTGAGATTTGAATATATCATTATCATGGGGAAGTGATACACTTTCAAGGGTAATAACTCTGTCAAAACTGTTCTGACCCTTCCTGAAAGGGGGACTCTCTAAAAGAAAAGATTTGCTCCCAGTGCAAAGGGTGACTAATTCAGGACAATTCAACATTCAATCCGATGAGAATAAAAGGTTTCTTTGCGACTGTATGATGATGATGACGATGATGATGATGATGATGATGATGATGATGATGATGATGACGATGATCAATATTGAGACAACGACGACAACAGTTATGATGATTTTGCCGACGACGACAATGACAAGGACGACAATGACAAAGATGATGACGATGACGACGACGATGAGGAAGAAGAGGAGGAGCTCACCATGATCCCACATTCATAAGACATGGTATATGTATATCCCCTATGAAAGATTTCCTTGTCATTGTTAGATGGAGGGTAGAACTTCCGATAGATGCGCTGCTCGATCCCTCAGCTGTCAGGCTAATGTCCCCGGGGAGTATAATAGGATTCGGCGATACATCAAGTTTAGTTATATTTAACGGGCTGTCAGAAGGCGCTGAAATAATAAAAAAAAAGAATACATAAAAAAAATATAAATAGGTTTTTCCCAGTAAGCAATCTTTATAAATCTATAGCGGGTCGTTATAGGCCCGTCAGTGTAGCTGACGGGCCTATAACGGCCCGCTATAGATTTATAAAGAATGCTAGCTGGGTTATAAGTAGTTATTTTAGTTTATTTATTTATTTATTCGGGAAATGGCACCTAACTCTAACAAAACACTCTGAAAATAGGATTTGACATTTTATACTAATTGTCTCCTATGGAGACAATTTACATGAATTATCAAATCCTGTTTCCAGGAGGGAAAAAAAAAAAATCAAAATATCGTCAGCTGAAATTTTTACCCAGCATGCTAAATGTTAATTACAAGTATGCGAGTGTGTTATCTGAGAGTTCGGAAATTAATTAAGTATACGAAACACTCATTTTTTGGCAAACATGTGTGATTTGGAACAGGGTGTCTTCCTGGCAGAAAAGAAATCCTGCATGACCAGCGCGAAAAAAAAAAAAAAAAAAAAAAAAACGGAAATAACTGGGCATTGTTCAGACCCTGCAGCACTGAGAGTTTCCCTTTATGGCAGGTTCTGTAATTAGAAAGCAAGCATTCCTTGTTTTATCTGCTCATTGTTTGTTTGAGTTGAGGTTTTACGGCCCAGGCAACCCAATGGGGGTCATGTCGAGAGGGGTCAGTTTACTTAACCACACGTTTACTGGGCAGGCTTATGTCCTCTAAGCGGTTAACCAGTATTGTGCACATTCTTTCACCAGAAACTGACAACTGCCCTTCTTGAATCAGCGGAAGGGAGAGAACAACCGTAGAAAATATTTCATGATCAATCTCCATGAAAGAATGTTGCCGACCCGGAGGGGTCGAACCCGCAACCTCCTGATCACCAGTCGGACGCGCATCTAAGTGAGCCACCGAGGCCGGCTCATCTGCTTATACCAGCAGAAGATAATGAAGGAACCAGAAACTCATTACTTTCCTAAATTCCCCTCTTATATAGCATTTGGCTCAGATCTTACAATGTTCATTGACTTTAAAATCTGGTCTAAAATGAACGCACTCAACCTTTGTCATGCTGAATAAATTAAGATGCCACGCCCACTTCTAATTTCCAGCCAATCAGATTACTTGATCTGGGATTTTGACAGAAATTCACATATTTAATAGCAATTAGTGCAGATCCAGATCAGTTTGACTTCTTCAGAAGCCAACTGATCTGGATCTATACTGTTTGCTAAGACAGGGCATGTCGTGTTCAGCAAGAGAAGAGTTAAATATATACAAAATTTATTTAAAAAAAAAGCAACATTCTACAGTCCTTAGCGCATTAACCCGTTTTTATTGGACAGACATGCTGCGTAAACAGTGTAGATCCAGATCAGATGCCGAAGAACGCGGCATCTGATCTGGTTCTACACTGTTTTCTACTTATCCAACCGTTTCTCAATACATCAACACTTATTAAACGCACGTATTCGCTGTTTATGACAAGTATGGTAGACTAGACTCAGAACAGGATGTAGTTCTCTTAACTTTGATCTATTTTCGAAAAATATTGTGGCCGCGGTGAAATTGAAAACGCCGATTATTTCTTCCTGAAATGTCCTCTGTACCGAGACTGCAGGACCGAACTCATAAACACTGTTTAGTTGTACACAACAGTGACTCTAAATGTTATTTTATCTGGGGACGAAATGCTTTCCCACACATCGAATGTGGCAATATTTGAAAGTGTTCAAAGATATATACTTGCAACGAAAAGATTTAATACTAATACAACTTAAGTATGTGTATGTCGGTGTATGTGTGTAGTGTGTATATATATTTATATGTAGATGTATTAAGAAAATTAACATATATTTAGGGGATAACTGCATTCAAATTTGGCATTTGGGAGGTAAAACGGCGGTTTTACGCGTCAGCGGAGCCGTAAAACATAATTTGCGACAGTAAAACCGCCGATTTACCTCTTTGATGCAGTTATCCCCATTCTATGGCATTAATTCTATTGAAAAAAATGTACTATTTGCACAAAACGACAAGTACTGTGAGCTGCGTAAAACCAAATGCCAGCTAATGAGAAGCGACGTTACGTGATGACGTCGGATTTGCGACAGTATATCGCAGAATATACCGTCGCAAATTTTTGACGTTATCCAATCAGACGTCGCGTTACATACGCGAGTGCATTAGAATTAGGGGATAACTGCATTCAAATTTGGCATTTGGGGAGGTAAATCGGCGGTTTTACGGTCGGAAATTTCGTTTTACGGCGACGCGTCAGCGGAGCCGTAAAACTTAATTTGCGACCGTAAAACCGCGATTTACCTCCCCAAATGACAAATTTGATGCAGTTATCCCCATTCTAATGCATTTATTCATTTTTTTTATTGAAAAAATGTACTATTTGCACAAAACGACAAGTGCTGTGAACTGCGTAAAACCAAATGCCAGCCAATGAGAAACGACGTTACATGATGACGTCGGATTTGCGACAGTAAATCGCAGAATATACCGTCGCAAATTTTTGACGTTATCCAATCAGATGTCGCGTTACATACGCGAGTGCATTAGAATATAGATTACACTAAAGTTCACTTTAGCAACACCACCATGGTGAACAGTGATAACTACATATGGATGACTTCTGATGGTGCTTGCGATCTCCCCCACCCCTCGTCTCAAGCTCCATCTTTCCTCTTTCTTTCTGTTTTTTCTCACATACTGTAATTTGTTTATTTCTCTGATAAGGTGAACTATGGTATAATTCCTTTCTACTTCTTTTCTACATGTATGTTCATGTTTTTAACAGTTACAAATAATAATAAGTACAAACAGTGCCACTTTATTGAATATATATATTTATTTATTTATTTGTTTCTTATTTTGCTGTTTATTTTTGTTTCTCTTTAAAAAAAACATACAACCTATAGTCCTATGTCGATAAGAATGTCATTGTTTAATCATTTTGCCATATGGAATCATTACATGTTTAATACCAAGTTATAGGAGAAGAACTAAATAAGCTTAACCCTTGTCCTGCTGAATAAATTAATATGCCACACCTTCTTCTAATTTTCAGCCAATCAGATTACTTGATCCAGATTATTGCTTTAAATTAAAATACTTAATGACAAACAGTGCATATCCAGATCAGTTGGCTTCTTCAGAAGCCAACTGATCTGGATCTACACTGTTTGCAAAGGCAGGGTATATCTGGGTTCAGCAGGACAAGGGTTAAAGCTTCCGTTCTGATCCTAATAGTTTGTACTATGTTCATTGCTTTATTTGTACAATTATTTATGAATAAATACGTTTAAATTAAGTATGGTAAAGAGTAAAGATATACGAATGTTAAGGGTAGATACAGTAAATGACATGTGAAAAAGGCAACTTACTACAGTCCTTATATTCAAACATAGCATATGCGCCGATCGCATATAAGCAAGTCAAAAAGGCGGCCCTGTAAAAATACATTTTTCTGGTCACTGTTAATTAAGACAAATGATATAGGAACTCGCCGGACACTTAACTGAAATGTTTGATAAGGAACTCGCCGGTCACTAAACTGAAATCTCATTCCTTATCCCCCGATGTACAGTGGTCAGACAAAAGTACAAATAAATGTCACATACAGGCGAACTTTAATGGCTAGAGCTTCTTCGGGACCATGGAAATGTGTTCTAGACATGAGTAGTTCGAGCCACTGAGGGTTACTCATAACTGCCAGTCAGGAGGCAAATGGGAATAATTTAGATATGCCTTTCAATCTTCTTTGAAAAAAATAGTATATTGAGTGTACTCATTAAAATCGCCTCAATGAGGCAATTCTCATGCGTACATACAACATACATTTACATAATAATATAAGGAAATTTCCCTAAAATACCCTATTTAAAGGGATCCTAACTATTTGTGTTCTTAACTTATCGGAAGACTTCTCTAGCGACTAAAAACGAGTTTGAATCAGCCAAAGTAAACGAGCCATCGGTGTTCGAGTCATTGAAAATTTACTACATATGTTCTTATACCTTAGTCAAACAATCAGATCCCAAGTTCCACCAATCATTTCCCCAAAGTAATCCAAATTTGTAAGAAGAACAACTTTTGAAATAGATTTTTAAACTTTTGTGAAACCTCATTAAATATTCAAAATGGCGGCGCCCATACCACCAATGTTAAGAATATTCAATTGTCCATAACATCCTTAATTCTTGGCCGATTTTGAACAAATTTGTATCAAAATCCATGGTTTGTGAAGCTTTTTACTTTGTAGTACAATATGCTTTAGAGTTGCATTCCACTTTAAGTTGATAATAATGATAATAATAATGCTGATTAAATATAGTCTCAGCAATGATGATTTGATACGAATGCTTTGGTAATGGATTCGGATGCAGAGTCTGAATAGATTCGGTCGCTGCTCCATAAATCCGTGTGCTGCTGAATAGACTTGAGTGCTGCTGAATAGATTTGTGTGCTGCTGCTGAATAGATTCACGGTGTTGCTGAATAGATTCGATTGTTGCTGTGTAGATTCGAGTGCTGCCGAATAGATTCGTGGGCTGCTGCTGAATATATTTAAGCATTGCTGAACAGAATCGAGTATTATTGAAAATGTTCGAGTTGCGCTTAATACATTCGAGTGCTTTTGACTAGATTCGAGTGCTGCTGAACAGATTCGAGAGCTGCTGTATGGATTTGGTTGAAACTGAATAGATTCGAGTATTGCTGAATAGATTCGAGTGCTGCTGAATACATTAGAGTGCTGCTGAATAGATTCGAGTGATGCTGAATGGGTTTGAGTGAAACTGAATAGATTGGAGTGCTGCTGAATAGATTTGATCGCTGCGTAATAGATAGGAATGCTGCTGAGTAGACAGGAGTGTTGCTGGATAGATTCGATTGCTGCTGAGTATATTCGAATGTTCTTGAAGACTAAATAGATTGGTGTGCTGGTAAATGGACTTGAGTTTTGCTGAAGATTCGAGTGCTACTGAAATATTCGAATGCTGATGAATATATGTAAGTACTGCTGAATGGATTTGAGTGATTAAATTCAATAGGTTCGGGTGCTGCTGAATATATTCGATCTCTGCGCAATAGAAGAGCTGCTGAATAGACAGGAGTGCTGTTGAATAGATTTGATTGCTGCTAAATAGATTCAGGTGCCGCGGAATAGATTCGATCGCTGCTGAATATATTAGAATGCTCTTGAAGTGTGCTACTGAATTGATTCGACGGTGCGACTGAAATATTCGAATGCTTTTGAAAAGATGTGAGTGCTGCCGAATAGAGCCGAGTGTTGTTGAATGGATCTGAGTGCTGTTAAATAGACTCCAGTGCTGATAAAAGATTTTATACAGCCGCTGAATAGATTTGCGTGCGTTCGAGACTTGCGTTCGGCTGAATAGACTCGAGTTCTGCCGAAAGCTGCTGAACATATTTGAGTATTGTTGAATAGATTTGGTTCTGGTAAATAGATTCGCGTTCTGCTGAATAGATTCGAGCGCTGCTGAATAGATTCATGTGCTGCCGAAAAGAGTTTCTTTGTGGCTGAACAGATTCAAGTATTGCAGACTAGACTCGAATGCTGCTGAATAAATGCGAGTTCGCTGAATAGATTTGTGTTCTGCTGAATAGACTCTAGCGCTGCTGAACAGATTTTGAGTGCTGCTGAACAAACTGAATAGATTTTAGTGCTGTTGAATCACTAGTAGAATCGAGTGTTGTCAAAAATATTTTCACTGCTGCTGAACAGATTCGAGTAATACTGACTAAAGAAAGAAAGATGGTGCCGTTAGTAATCGTGGACTGTTACCGTACTGTAAGAAAAAAAAAGAAAGAAAAAAAAAAAAGAAAGAAAGAAAGGTGGTGCATAAATATTTGTGGAATATCACCGTACTGTAAAGGGTTATAAAAATGTTTATGAGAAGATGAGCTCCCGTAACAATTAAAGAAAGAAAGAAAGGAAGAAAGAAAGAAAGGTCTTGCGGTTAATAATCGTGGAAAGTCACCGTACGGTAAAGGTTATACAACAGTTTAAATGAGGAACATAAGTTCCCGTAAGAAAGAAAGTAATGGTGGAATGTCATCATACTGTAAAGGGTTATACAACTGTTTATGGGGAAGGTAATCTCTCGTAAGATCTTAGTGGTGGGCCGGTTCAAGCAAAAACGGAGTTTAACCCTTTCACATCCGAGTTTCTGACATGCTCTTCCATCTCTGAATTTGGACACATACATTGTATCAACCTACTTTATAAATCTATAGCGGGTCGTTATCGGACCTTCAGCTACCCTGACGGGCCGATAACGGCTCGCTGTAGATTTATGTATAATACTTACTAGGAAATAGGGGTTTCGGTCAAAAATCAATAACAGAATTGTAAACAGTATAGATCCTGATGAGACGGCCTGTTCTAGATCTGCACTGTTTGCAAAATTTGCAAAGGTGTCCGTATTGGTCTGTAAGGATGAAAGGATGAATGCGTTCACGAACAGGGGCCGATCCAGAAGGGACTCGTGGGGAGGGGGTGGTGGGGGATAAGTCGAACCCTCCTTGGACATCTCATTTTGATAGGACTGATAAATTTTGGAAACCGTACTTATGATAAATATTCACACAACTTACATTGTATACTTTTCTGAGCCCATTTTTAAAGTTTCAAATTATGGGTTACCTTTTTACTATTTATTCCCTATTTATAGATATCCATAATTCGATTTCTGGATATCCATATTTCGAACTAGTAATATCATTAATTCAGCCTATTTATTGATATCACTAATTAGAATTCTGAATATCCAAAATTCAGCCCGATTTATGGATATCACCAATTCGAATTATGGATATCCATAGTTTAACCCGATTTATGAATATTACTAATTCGAAGTATGGATATTACTAATTCGAAATATGGATATCCATAATTAGAATTATGGATATCAATAGATAGGCTGAATTAGTAATATTACTAATTCAAATTATGGGTATCCATAATTTGAATACGTGATATCAATAAATCGATCTGAATTATTGATATCCGTAATTCGAATAAGTGATGTCCATAATTCACCGGAGCGGCTGTAGTATTTAAGCTTATTATTTGCAAAGACGAATTATTGACATCCATAATTCGAAATTGTGAAATCGATAAATTGGCCAAATTATTGATATCCATCATTCGAATTATTGACATCATTAATTCGAATTGTAGATATCCAATAAATTAAATGATTTATGGATATCATTAATTCGAAATATGGATATCACTCATTCGTAATAGTGATATACATAATTCGAATTAGTGATATCAATAAATGGGCTGAATTAATGATAACCATAAGTCGAATTAATGATATCCAAAAATCGAATTAGCGATATCAATAATTCGAAATAATGATATCCGTAAGTCGAATTTTGGATATCACTGATTTGCATTACGGATATCCAAAAATAATTATGGATATCAATAAACATGTATGAACATCACCAATTTGAATTATGGATATCACTTATTCGAATTATGGATATCACCTTTTTGAGCTATGGATATCCTTAAATAGTTATGGATATCTATAAATAGGGAATAAATAGTAAAGCGGTGCCCCATGCAAGACTACTAGCCGCTGTATCAACAAAGCATGTGTAAAATGTCTATTCTGGAAACTTTTCTGACAAGAATTATATCATAGTCCTCTCTCAGCCACAGGTAGGGACATTTTTTGGTTGGGCCAGACCCGTTCTGAGAATACCCCAGTCAGCATTCTACGTAAATCTATATCGGGCCGTCATCGGCCCGTCAGGGTAGCTGACGGGCCGATGACGGCCCGATGTAGATTTACGTAGAATGCTAGTTGGGACTATCGTTGAGAGGAAGAATCTGCTTTTCATTACGAAAACACGCCTATTCAAATATATTGAAAATTGCACCACCAAATACTGATTGATTGATTGTGTTGGGGTTTAACGACACGTCAACTCTTGTGGGTCATTTTGTGTCGTCGCCCAGAGAAAGGGAGAAAAAGTGATGGAAGAGATAGTAGAAGAGATGAAAGAGTAGAACAGGGAAGAAAGAGGAACAGAAACGAAAGTGAAGAAACAGAAGAAATAAACACATTCCTCCTCTACCCTTACCTGCTACAAGGATAGCAGGCCTTGCCCAGTTGTAAACCAATATCAGTTGGACGCCCCGCTGACGTAAGATACACGACACCTTCGCACCTGAAAGCTTTCAGATAAAATTCTGACATAAAAATTCTGATATTTCTGCTAAAACATACATTATGGGTATTCGTTAGAACCGCCACGGCGACGCGGTTCTAACGAGTACCCACAATCTATGTTTTTGAGCAGAAATAAGAAAAATAATGAATACCCCTGTAAACTCTAGTTTACTATATAAAAGTGGTGTTTAAGGGGGGGTCAAATTTTCGTGATGATGTTTTGGCTGGGTCCCTTATTATAAGCAATCCTGATCTGATATTAATTTTGCTCTAGCATGGGCACTAAGGATTCTTGTGCCAAACCATTTTTCCCTTAAGGGTTCATCAAATTTTCTAATGGTGATCAAACTTTTGAGAAAAAAAAATGCACGGAAATGAATACAGTTATTTGGCTAGTTCCGGATAAGGATATGCTTGATAACGATTTCCAAACAACTGGTTGAGCAAAACTGGATTTTGTTTTACTGATACAGAGTACTATCCTTCCTTTAATACCACACTAAAGACTTTGTCATTCGCCTTTGATTATCTGCCCTTGCGATGACTGATGTACACCACTGTATTTGGCTAGTTCCGAATAGTTTTGCTAGTTCTGAATAATGACTGAGGAATCTGTAAAAATTCCCTCAGATGATGCAACAGCCTCTTAATATGACTTTACAAGCTTGTGTTATGTGTGACAGAGAAATATAATTCAATATAAAGACAATCGTCACAAAGGGGCAGGTTCACAAAGACCTCAAAATCGGCCCTGAAAGTTAGAATCGCATCGATGCATAACGATTTTCGGCATGTACACTCTCCCCTTATTGCAAGATCTAGGTCTTTTTTTTTTTTCTTTTTTTTTTTTTTTCTTTGGATTTAATAATCTGTCCAGTATAAAAATATTTTAGTGATGTTTGAGAAGTTGCCGGGTGTGGTTGGGTGGTGCGAAGATGTCGTGTATCTTACGTTACCGGGGCATCCAACTGATACTGGCTTACAGTTGGGCAAGGCCTGCTATCCTTGTAGCAGGTAAGAGTAGAGTGGGAATGTTTTTATTTCTTTTGTTTTTTCACTTTAACTCCTGTTCCTCTTTCTTCCCTGTCCCATTCTTTCACCTCTACTATCTCTTTTATCTCTTTTCTCCCTTTCTCTGGAAGATGGCACAAAATGATCCACAAGGGTTGACGTGTCGTTAAACTCCAACACAATCAATCAATTGAGAAGTTGCAAGAGAATTTGCGCATTAGGACCTATTTTACCCACTTCTGAAACCCCAAAATAAGATACTCGTATGCAGTGAAATTATATGTTTCCATTGTTAATTAGTCCAATTGCAGCTGGTGTTTAGCGCCGTGTGATGCCCCTATTGGTCCCCTCGTACTTCGTCAAAGTGCAGCTCGGGGAAGGGGGTGCGTGGGGGGGGGGGGGGGGGCGGGGGGGAGTGGGGAGGGGCGGGAGGTGTGACTTGGGGATAATTTTCGCACGGGTGTGCGAGTCAGTATTTCGAAACCTACCCCATTCATATACCTGGCCTTTGAAAAAAATGACCCATCCATATACAAGTACTAGATCATCTGAAATGTTGACTGATTTAAAAAAAAATATATACTATTTTTTTTTTTTTTGTACCCATTTATTGCTAGTAGTTAGAAAAATATTGCAGTCAATTCATTAAACACCAAGAGAACAAGCAGCCTCATAAATCTCTGAGTGAAAAATGTATGCATATACTGGGATGTCAGAAAAATGTAGGGCATTTCATATACCAAATCGGGTCAGTCATATACCTTTTGCTGAAAAAAGGGGCTAATCATATACCTGGCAGCGCTGAAAAAAGGTCATTCGGCATGCACTTCTGTAATATGCCATATATAGGATGTTACTAATTACCGCCCCCCCCCCCCCCCCCCCCCCACCATCCTAAACAAAAACAAGAGGACCATGATGGTCCTATATCGCTTACCTGAGGAAACAGATCTGCATACTTACAATTTAAGTTTCAACCAAGTTCACTGCTCTAAGGTTTTGTATAAATTTTATAGCCCTGTCCCCTAAGCAGCCATGTTTTTTGACGCTTCATGACGGCTTTAACAGAATCTTGATAGAGGGTCGCCAAAGGAACATTTCTGTCAAGTTATATTGAATTCGATCCAGTGGTTTCTGACAATTAGATATTTAAGTGTTTTATATAGCTGTATAGGGAAGAGAATGCCAGCCCCCTAGCGCCCATGTTTTTTAACGAATCATGACAGCTTGAACAAACTTGGTAGAGGGTCACCAAAGGAATATTCCTGCCAAGTTATATTGAAATTGGTTCAGTGGTTTCTGACAAGAAGATTTTAAAAGTTTTCTATAAAGATATATAGGGAAAATAAGCCCCGCTCCCAAGCAGCTATGTTTTTGATAAATCATGATGGCTTGAACAATCTTGGTAGAGGGTCACCAAAGAAACATTCCTGCCAAGATATATTGAAATCGGTCCGTTGGTTTATGAGAAAATTTTTAAAGTTTTCTATATAGATATGTAGGGAAAATAAGCTCCGCCCCCCTAGTGGCCATGTTTTTTGACGTATCATGACGGCTTAAACAATCTTGGTAGAGGGTCACAAAAGGTACATTTCTGCCAAGTTATATTTATACCCCCGGCATATGAAGTATGCTAAAGGGGTATATAGTTTTTGTCTTTTCTGTCTGTCTGTCTGTCTATCTGTCTGTCTGTTTGTCTGTGAGTTAAAATTTATTTTGTGTCAAAGATTTCTCAAGAACTACTATACCTAGAATCTTGAAATTTTGTACACATGACAAGTATGACTAGTTGTATTGTGGGAAAGAAAATTGGGGCTGTGCGGCCAGGTCCCTTATAATTATTTCCCTTAGTTGTTTTGGCTATTTGTGTGTGAGTAAACATTTATTGTGTGTCAAAGATTTCTCAATAACTACTGTACCTAGAATCTTGAAATTTTGTACACATGACAAGTATGACTAGTGGTATTGTGGGAAAGAAAATATGGGCCATCGGACCAGGCCCTTAGAGTTATTTCCTTTTGTTGTTCTGGCTATTTGTATGTGAGTTAACATTTATTTTGTGTCAAAGATTTCTCAAAAACTACTCTACCTATAATCTTGAAATTTAGTACACATGACAAGTATGACTAGTTGTATTGTGGGAAAGAAAATAGGGGCTATAGGACCAGGTGCCTTAGAGTTATTTCCCTTTGTTGTTCTGGCTATTTGTGTGCGAGTTAACATTTATTTTTGTGTCAAAGATTTCTCAAGAACTACTAGACCTAGAAACTTGAAATTAAGTACACATGACAAGTACGACTAGATGTATTGTGGGAAAGGAAATAGGAGCCATGGGACCAAATCCCTCAGAGTTATTTCCCTTTGTTGTTCTGGCTATTTAATCATGTATTTTTGCTTATAACTTCTATACCTGTTTCCATATTTTGTTTGAATTTATTTTACACATGCACATTTATAAGCTGCGGGTGACAAGTATGACTAATTGTACTGTGGAAAGAAAGTAGGGGCCATAGAGCCAGGTCTCTTAGAGTTATTTCCCTTTGTAATTCGTGCTATTGAAGTATGTGTTTTTCTTAATAACATTTAATATGTGTCAAAGATTTTTGGTACCAATGACAAGAATGAATAGTTGTATTGTGAGAAAGAAAATAGAGGCTATGGGGCCAGTTCTCTAAGAGTTATTTCCCTTTGTAATATCTGACACCTGGCATACGAAGTATGCTAAGGGGGTATATAGTTTTTTGTCTTTTCTGTGTGTCTGTCTGTCTGTGAGTTAACTTTTATTTTATGTCAAAGATTTCTCAAGGACTACTATACCTAGAATCTTGAAATTTTGTACACATGACAAGAATGACTAGTTGTATTGTGGGAAAGAAAATAAGGGCTGTTGGGCCCGGACCCTTATAGTTATTTCCCTTTGTTGTTCTGGCTATACTGATGGCCATGGCCGGGGGTATTAGTGAGCATATGCTCACTTCATGGTCTAGTGAAATCGGTCCAATGATTTCTGATAAGAAAAGTTTAAAGCTTTCTATATAGTTATACAGGGAAAATAAGTCTTGTCCCTGGTGGCCATGTCTTTTTTTTTTCTTTTTTTTATGGCGAATCACGAACACTCTTTGTACATACGCTCGTAGAGGGTTACCAAAGAAACATTTCTGTCAAGTTATATTGAAATCGGTCCAACGGTCTCTTACGAGAAGAGTTTTAAAGTTTTCTATATAGCTATATAGGGAAAATAAACCCCGCCCCCTAGCGACCAGCAAGTTTTTTGACGAATCATGATGGCTTGAACAATCTTGGTAGAGGGTCACCAAGGAAACATTTCTGCCAAGTCGGTCCAGTGGTTTCTGAGGAAAAGATTTCTAAAGTTTTCTATATAGATATAAAGGAAAAATAAGCCCGTCCCCTGGTGGCCATGTTTTTTTTTTTTTTTTTTTTTTTTTTTTTTTTTGACGAGTCGAAATGGCTTGAACAATCTTGGTAGAGGTTCACTAAAGGAACATTTCTGCAAAATTATATTGAAATCGGTCCAGTGGTTTCTGACAAGAAGATTTTTAAGTTTTCAGTTAAAAAATCTATTTTAGCTCCTGTGACCTAGATATGCAATGGACCGGAACCATTTAAACAACTTTGAAAGCGGACCAACCAAGGATTATTCCTTTGAAGTTTGGTCAAAATCCGTTAAGTGGTTTAGGAGGATGTCGTTTGAAGAAATTGTTTACGGACGCACGGACGGACGGATGCACGACGGACAAAACGTGATCACAAAGTGACAAGGTGACCTAAAAGCACGAGAAGACAAGGAGATATGGGTCCATACTAATTTTAAGCCTGAAATATCTTTGCTAAGGCACTAACTAAAATGATATACTGAATAAATAATTTTGAAAAAAAAAAACAACAACAACAACAACAAACAAACAAACAAAAAACAACAACAAAAAACATGTGGACAAGGGGGTGACATTCAAACGATGAATCATTAAGATCTATTAAGCAACGAAAATGACCGAGATGTTTCAAATGACCCAACAACGAGTTGCGCCCCTTATAATTCTCACCTGTAGATGGTTCTCCGCTCCAGAAACGCGAAATACACTTCAAATACGCTCGTTGGGAAACAGTTGTTTCCGCTTTTTACCTGTGAAAATCAGGAAATAGGGGTGCAAATGAGTTTCAAATTCTAATGAATTTGACACAGTTTGCTGTTTGTTTTGTAGGGCTGATCGCTGTGGGTAAGTTTACTGTCAGTATTAAAGCTTCGTTTTTTAACTGCTGAATATTGTAGGTGATACAGGTATTATTTCGCACGGTACAGGTGAAAAGTCACAAAAAGAATTCCAAAATGGCGTCGGTTGTAAATTTAAAACTTGCAGTTAATTTTATATAGTAAGAAAGTTGAGCATGCTTGATATCCTGTTCAACTGTTATTGTCATTCCAGATCTCAAACTTGAATTATTTTTTTTTTAATGGTGATACATCCTCGGACCCATCAATACCCGGACTGGTAACTATAGTGCTAAATACCTATTTTATCGATATGATGATGTCGTGGCTATGATTTTACCGGTTACCGGGTTTTGTCTGGAATGTGCGAAAATCAATCGAGTAGAAAGTGATAATTATCCGCAATAAACAACCACATATATTAGTGTTATTTGTGAACAATACATCAACCATCATGAATATTTAGTACTATATACAAGTAATTGTTTTTTAACCACATTTGTTGAATATTGGTCACATACTTTACAAATTTCGGTGGAGTTTCCAAACACCGTTTTGTGAATCATCGGAAAAATGGCGACCATTGTTGAATAGTACTAACATTAGCAGAGCCTTTTAATGCTTTTTCTCGCGAAAATCAACTATAAACCCAACTTATTCAGAATAAACTAGCTTTGTTTTATTGCTTTATCAGCATATTATTTTCATAACCGTAACAGAAATTTGAAAAGTCGACTGTGAAAATGTCGATTCTCTCGAATTTGACCCACATTTTCTAAAACGAGTATGTGCAAAATTCGGCGATTATCTATATAAAAAGGAATCAGTTGAATAAAATGTTATTAACATATAATGGACCCAAGATGGCATTATTGCTTTGTAATTATTTTAACTGGCTTAACTAAAAATAAATGTGTTTAATACTAGTTTAATATGGGTGGAGTTTTGCAAAATATAGATTCCGAAGTGACGTAAGCATCACCAGCACCCGCGACATGATAATTAATGGAAACGGACAGTAACAAGTCCGGGTATTGATGGGTCCGAGATACATCCAATAACCTATCACAGTTGGAGTGGAGGGGTATTTTTCTTCCAAATGTATTATGATGAATATGTTGTCTAATAGCTACCTATTACAAATAATAATGCTCCAAAAAATTGGCATTTTTTTTTGGTTTAACAACCTGCTTCTTATACTGTTTCAAAGAAAAATGGCTGTTTTCGTAATTGCAGTATTCAACATTGTATTAACAACAAACTAGTAAAAAAGCGATTTTTTTTTTAATCTATAGTTTGCCGTAACACTATCATACTATGCTATAATATCCTTAGAGCAGGGGTTTGAGGTAAAGTAAACAAGTTTTTGAGAAGATTTTAAGAACTTCTTGGTAACATCAGGGATTTTGTGCTTTTCATGCCACCCACAGTCAAGTGGCATATAAGAATAGGGCTATGAAGTAGCCTTAGATGGTTAGTGATGCCCTGTTCTGATTGGTTAAAATTTTGTCTGCCATCAAGCAGCTCTCTAATCTTGAATAAAGAATTAATGTCATTCTGTTACGCTCATGATTATTGCCATATGCACAAAGGTGATGCTTGTGAAAAAGGGTAGATCTGCGTGAAAAGGAACTTTTCTGCCATGTATGACCAAACTGTGACCATCAAAAGAATTGTGATTCATTCAAGGTGATATTACTGTCTCCTAGCAGAGACATAAACTTCATCAAACTGAATTACATGTATCAATGTGCATAAACAGGCTGATCAAAGCATGACATGTTTTGAAAAAGGGCAAAAGAAGTGCATGTATGCTAACTGATAAGGGCCCAAAAGTATATAATAGCCATGAATGACAGATTAATGTTTCTTCTGAAAACAAATCATTGCAGATAGCTACTTTCACAGCATTTTACTGTTAACCTTAAAAGCCAATGAACAGGCTTCAGAAGATATTCTCACTAACCAGCTGGTCTCCTTGGTTATTGAGAGACTTGGTAGCCCTCTTCTTATATGCCACTTGCCACAGCCTATAGACGTTTTTAAATACCTTGTCACACATTTAACATCATTCTGAACCTCTCTGTCTTTAACATAGAGTGCGTTCAAGCCTCGTTCCTATTGGATGGCAAAAAGTTATGTTTATCAGACAGTATAATTGCCGATATTTTTTTAGGAAAAATAAGGAGTTTCATTTGTCAGAAATTTCTTTTCAGAAGAGATTCTCATTGAGTGATCATTTAAATCTCATAACTACCAATATTAACATATGTTTTGACTATATACTAGCTAAAACTAGGCATGAAACTGGTCAACATAAAGCAATATTAGGTTGTGTGCGTGCCTGCTGATATCGAAAAAATATCATTGAAACAATTGTATTTGTCTTAGGAAAAACAGTCAGCATGCATCTTAAAGCTGTAATTTAAACACTAAAAAGATTTACGATTTAATATTAACCAAAAAGAATTTATTATCTAAGTAGAATTTGGCTTGAATTTATTGGTATCAATGGAACCAGAAATGTTTTTGCCTTTCACAACTTTTGGTCACATGGCATAACATTGTAAACACGTGGTCAGTAGCCCGGATGAAAACATTAACATTAAAAATATAAGGATGAACAGGCTGATGTCTCAACTGCCATTGTTTTCCTCCACGGAGGTATCTTCTTTGTTTTTTTAGCTCACCTGAGCTGAAAGCTCAAGGTGAGTTTTTGTGATCACTCACCGTCCGTCGTCGTCGTCCGTATGTCCGTCCGTCCACAATCTTTAAACAACATCTCCTCCTAAACCACTGACTGGATTTTGACCAAACTTCACAGGAATGCTCCTTGGTTGGTCCTCTTTCAAAGTTGTTCAAATGGTTCCGGTCCGTTGCATATCTAGGTCACAGGAGCTAAAAATAGATTTTTTAACTAAAAACTTAAAAAAAATCTTCTTGTCAGAAACCGCTGGACCGATTTCAATATAATTTTGCAGAAATGTTCCTTTGGTGATCCTCTACCAAGATTGTTCAAGCCATTTGGATTCGTCAAAAAACATGGCCGCCAGGGGGGCGGGGCTTATTTTCCCTATATATCTATATAGAAAACTTTTAAAAATCTTCTTGTCAGAAACCATTGGACAGATTTCAATATAATTTTTTGCAGAAATGTTCCTTTGGTGATCCTCTACCAAGATTGTTCAAGCCATTTGGATTCGTCAAAAAACATGGCCGCCAGGGGGCGGGGCTTATTTTCCCCATATATCTATATAGAAAACTTTAAAAATCTTCTTGTCAGAAACCACAGGACCGATTTCAATATAATTTTGCAGAAATGTTTCTTTGATGATCCTCTACCAAGATTGTTCAAGCCATTTGGATTCATCAAAAAACATGGCCGCCAGGGGGCGGGGCTTATTTTCCCTATATATCTATATAGAAAACTTTAAAAATCTTCTTGTCCGAAACCACTGGACCGATTTCAATATAATTTTGCAGAAATGTTCCTTTGGTGATCCTCTACCAAGATTGTTCAAGACATTTGGATTCCTGAAAAAACATGGCCGCCAGGGGGCGGGGCTTATTTTCCCTATATAATCTATATAGAAAACTTTTAAAAATCTTCTTGTCCGAAACCACTGGACCGATTTCAATATAATTTTGCAAAAATGTTCCTTTGGTGATCCTCTACCAAGATTGTTCAAGACATTTGGATTCGTCAAAAAACATGGCCACCAGGGGGCGGGGCTTATTTTCCCTATATAATCCGTATAGAAAACTTTTAAAAATCTTCTTGTCCGAAACCACTGGACCGATTTCAATATAATTTTGCAAAAATGTTCTTTTGGTGATCCTCTACCAAGATTGTTCAAGCCATTTGGATTCGTCAAAAAACATGGCCACCAGGGGGCGGGGCTTATTTTCCCTATATATCTATATAGAAAACTTTAAAAATCTTCTTGTCCGAAACCACTGGACCCATTTCCATATAATTTTGCAGAAATGTTCCTTTGGTGATCCTGTACCAAGATTGTTCAAGCCATTTGGATTCGTCAAAAAACATGGCCGCCAGGGGGCGGGGCTTATTTTCACTGTATATCTGTATAGAAAACTTTAAAAATCTTCTTGTCAGAAACCACAGGACTGATTTCAATATAACTTCGCAGAAATGTTTCCTTGGTGACCCTTTACCAAGATTGTTCAAGCCGTTATGATTTGTCAAAAAACATTATTTTCCTATATAATTTATCTATATAGAAAATTTTAATAGTCTTTTCAGAAAGCACTTGACCGATTTCAATGTAACTTTGCAAGAATGTTTCTTATGTAACCCTCTATCAAGATTGTTCAAGCCGTCATGATTCGTCAAAAAACATGGCTGCCAGGAGTCGGGGCTTATTTTCCTTATATATCTATATAGAAAACTTTAAAACTCTTCTTGTTAGAAACCACTGAACCGATTTCATTATAACTGCAGAAATTTTTCCTTGGTGATCCTCTACTAAGATTGTTCAAGTAGTCATGATTCTTCAGAAAACATGGCTGCCTGGTGCAGGGCTTATTTTCCCTATATATCTATATATAAAACTTTAAAAATCTTTTTTTCAGAAACCAATGGACCGATTTCAATACAACTTGGCAGGAATGTTTCTTTGGTGACCCTCTACAAAGATTGTTCAGGCCGTCATGATTCATCAAAAATCATGGCCGCTAGGGGGCGGGGCTTATTTTCCCTATATATCTATATAGAAAACTTTAAAAATCTTCTCGTAAGAAACAGTTGGACCGAGTTCAATGTAACTTGGCAGGAATGTTGCTTTGGTGACCTTCTACCAAGATTGTTCAAGCCTTCATGATACGTCAAAAACCATGGCCCACAGGGGGCAGGGGCTTATTTTTCATATATATCTGCATAGAAAATTTTAAAATTCTTCTTGTCACATACCCCATGACTGATTTCAATATTATTTGGCTGGAATGTTGCTTTGGTGAACCTCTATCAAGATTGTACAAGCAATCATAATTTGTCAAAAAACATTGCTGCCATGGGGTGGGGCTTGTTTTCCCTATATATCTAAATAGAAAACTTTAAAAATCTTCTTGTCAGAAACCACTGAACAGATTTCAATATAACTTGGTAGGAATGTTCCTTTGGTGACCCTCTACCAAGTTTGTTCAAGCTGTCATGATTTGTCAAAAAACATGGCCGTTAGGGCGTAGGGCTTTATAGCTATATAAAACTTTTTAAACCACTGGACCAATTTCAGTATATTTTGGCAGAAATGTTCCTTTGGTGACCCTCTTTTAAGATTCAGTTCAGGTCGTTAAGATTTGTAAAAAAACATGGCCAGGGGTGTGGTGGAGGGGGGTGGGGGTGGTTAGTGCTATAAAGTTTATACAAAAATCCTAGAGCAGTGAACTTGGCTGAAACTTCAACAGTAAATATGCAAATCTGTTTGGTCAGGTGAGCGATATAGGACCATCATGGTCCTCTTGTTTATTATTGTAGAGTAATCATTTAGCAATTGACAAAACGAAGCAGATTGCGCATCGCAAAATCCCTCATTTTTCACAACAGGTTTTGACCCCACCCAAAGATCACGTGGGACAGGGTGAAAAATAATGTTGCACTCGCACATCCTTACCATGCAGGGAAGTCATGAAACCATTTGGTTAAATTCTAGCCTGTTCATGGTTTAGGAGATAGCTGGACTGTTTGATCATCCGAAGATCAACTGTGACAGAGTGAAAAATAATATTGCTCGCTCACTCCCTTAACATGTGGGGAAGTCTTGTAGCAAGATAAGTTAAATTCGGCCCAGTGGCTAAGGAGGAGGTCTAGTGTGACAGAAGAAGGTGTTCACAATATCCCTATAGCTAAAGCGACTGGGGATATAAATTGTCAAGATATTTAAAAAGCAGTTACTTTGGGTAAGAGGGAATAAGCTGTTCTTAACCCTTGTCCTGCTGGGCCCGGATATACCCTGCCTTTGCAAACAGTGTAGATCGAGATCAGTTGGCATCTGAAGAAGCCAACTGATCTGGATCTGCCATGTTTGCCATTAAGTATGTGAATTTATAGCAACAATCCTGATCAAGTAATCTGATTGGCTGAAAATTAGAAGTGGGCATGGCATCTTAATTTATTCAGCAGGACAAGGGTTATGCTCATTATGAGGCTTTAACTCTTTGCTGCCTGGGTAATTTTGCATGCTTCTTTGTTATCTGCAGATTTTTTTCAAAATTAACTTTTGCTAAAAAAATCTATCAAGAATACCATCAGAGTGTCAAACAGTTTGGATTCAGATAACGCCCAACATTTTGTCAGACCTGATCTGCGGGCTGTTTGCAAAGGTTACCAACAAATGACAAAAGTTGCCACTAGCGGGGAAATAGTTAATGAATCTAAACATATTCTTTTAAATATTCCAGCTTAAATTTGGCTACTGTAGGCAAAGAAAACCAAATTTATCACCTCTGTCAATTGAGACAAAAGGATGGATTTCATAACTTAATTTTTAGTGTTTCTTATGTCTGAAGAGCTCCATGCCGATTACCCCTATCAGTGTCCCTCCACCATCACCCACCGCACCCACTCCTGAAGGGTTGGGGTTATGGGGCTACCCTGGGCTCAGTCAGTAAAAACATCCCTGCCCATGAGAATTTGATGATTAACTGAAAAGCAGGTGGAATTTTAGATAGGGACAATCGGCATAGAACTCTTCAGGCAAAAGAAACCCTAAAATGTTATGAAATCTGCCATTTTGTCTCATTTGATGGAGGAGATAACCTTGGTTTTCTTTGCCTAAAGTAATCAAATTTAAAAGAATATTTTTAGTCATGAAATCCTAGTAACGAGCATAAGAACAGCTTACTCCCTCTTACCGAAAGTACATGTAATTACTTTTTAAATATCTTGACATGTTTTCAAGTTTTGTCAATTAATAAATGATTAATTTACAAGGATAAAAACCGAGGAAGGTACCCCTGTGGAGAGAAAACAATATAGCGGCTGTGGTGTCATCCCGTTTGTCCCTATACCTGAACTGGCAATTATAATTCTTCAGAAAAATAAGTGAAAATTAGAACTTTTTCTAAAAAAAAAAATGAAAAAAAAAATGTCTCCCTCCTCTTTTGGAATCAATGTGCATACAGCACAAAGAGACATAACCCCAAAGAAAATATCCAGGAGTTATTCTTTTTGTTTTTTCTCACTCTGCTCATTAGCCAATGTTGCGCACCCTGGTTAATATTTCTGTGAAAACTCATGAAGCTATACTGAATAGTTTTAAAGTAAAATTATTATAGAGGAAACACATTTTGCCCAAATAATGGCTGCTTACAAAGTTCAAAGGTAAATAAAAAAAATAAATAAATCCATGAGCCACAAGTTATGGTTGCCCTCTGCACGTCTGCCAGTTTAAAGGGTCATACATAGCTAAGAAGTAACTGCGAGGTGCTTCTAAAGAGTACACATACTTTCATGGAGGAATAAGAAAAAATATATCAGTACTTTTAGGATTAAGATAATACCTTATCTAGAGCTATGAACAGTCATGAAATTATCTTGAAAATTCTTTTTGGTTCTTATTTCAGGATCAGCCCTAGAATGTTACGTGTGTGAAGCTCAAGATAGTAACCGTGACAAATGTATTAAAACGGCAATACAGTGCCGAGAACATCAGGATACATGCAGAAGCCATATACACTGGAGACGTAGGTCACTTTGATCTGTTAGACAGTTTGTGCTGTCATTGAAAACACAATATACAATAGATTCTGCTTGGATGACCCTGGAACTAAGTTTAATGTTATAATAAACTAGTGTAACCAATTGTCAGTCACAAGAGGCAAAAGTAACAGATGATCCATTATAATCGATCAAAGGTACAGCACTAAGTATAGTTGTATTGTTCTGATGATTGATTATAGTCAGTCATCTGCCACTTTTGCCTCATGTTACTGATGATAGAAAAAAAACAAAAAAAAAAACAATTAGCTAAATGGTAAATTCTATTTTAGTAGTGTATTTTTTTCTCTGTTCAGTAGACAAGGTTTACAAAATAAAATACCAAGGCCAAAGATGTTTGTGGCTTGTTTTTTTATTCATTTGGATACATTCTTGGACATTTTAGTTCATTTGGCAAAAGAAAATGGCAGTTAATTCACATAAAGTTTTTTTTTGAAAGGCAAGTTTCATACATTTTGGTTTGAATTGCAATTTGATTAAAAATAATTTTCTGACAGATAAAAAAGAAAAAAAATCCCACTGAAAAAGTCATATGCACTGCAGGACCGTTCTGACAAATGCAGTGGTGTCAGACAATCTATTTTTTATTTGGCTTAGAAGCTGTAGAGCTGGGACAAATTGTCCCAGCTCTACAGCTTCTGAGCCAAATAAAAAATGCAATGATGATATTGTCACAATATCATCATTGCATCAGTGTATCATATCTTTTGGTGATACTGTATCGTAATACTGATGGTTAGTATCAATACTTCTTGATATCTGCATACATATATAAACTCTAAAACAGGCACCTGATATATACAGTCGAACCTCAATAGCTCGAACACCGATGGCTCGTTTACCATGATTAATTCGAACTCATTTTTGAGTCCCTACGAAATTCTGCCGACAGCTCAAGAAAACAAATACTAAGGGAAATTTTCTTATTTTATCATGAAATTGTATGTTGTGTGTACTCATTAGAATCCCCTCAATGAGGCGATTCTAATGAGTACACACAACATACAATTATTGTGTAGAAAATCGAAAAGAGTTCCCTAAATTATAGCCATTTGCTTTCTGACCCGCCACTATGATTAACTCTCAGTGGCTCGAGCAACCCATATCTCGAACTAATTTTCATGGTCCCAAGGCTGTTCGAGCCATGGAGATTCGACTGTATAAGCAGGCTTTTAACCTTTACCTCATGTAGGGCTAATTTAGCAGACAACAGATTTATGATATTTTTCTTATTTTTTCTCAGCTCTAAGGCACATAGTTTAATTCACAGAGATTGACCATGAAACAATATCTATGATCATTCCCCGGCCCTTTGGCTGACTCAAGAAAGGCAGTTGTCATTTACTGGTGAAAGCTTCGGCATGAAGTACTGGTTATACCTGCTATGAGGACTGTATATGATTCTGAGAAGATTAACTGACTGGCTGGGCATAACATAACACTGTTGACTGGGCCATAATAAAACTCCAAATCAAACAAAAAAAAATTTTTTTTAATCTATTGCCCTAATATGATAATCTAGCTGTAGCAGTATTTAATACCAACCTTGATGGCTCGGTCAGATGCACGTCCGAATGGTGATCGGGTCGGACAACATTCTTTTATGGAGATTGACCGTTGATCATCAGATATTTTCTACGGTCATTCTCGCCCTTTCCCTGATTCAAAAAGGGCAGTTGTCAGCTTCTGTCAAGACAATGTGCATAAGTACTGGCTAACTGCTTAGAGGACTATGTCCAGGAAAAGTGTGGTTAAGTAGTTTTTACTGACTAGCTCGACATGACCTTTAGTGTTGAATGGGCCATTAAACCCCAAACCAACCAACAGTATTTACTACATTAACCTTAAATACTTGGTGCAAACAACCCTGAGCAGACAATGTAGACCCAGGTATCTGGACAGGCTCTACCTAATTAGTGTTTGCAACTCAGCAGTTTTTCAAGCACATCAGAGCAGGTAAATAGTAAAATGGAGATGATAAAATTTTAGGACAAGTATGGTAAGAAATTAAGGTGTCCCAGTATTTAGAATAAACTCTGTAAATTATTTAGGCAGCACTGGCACAGTGGTTTATTTGGTAGAGGGTCCTCTTTGTGACTGGAAGGTTGTGGATTTAATCCCGACCTAGTCATACCAAAGACTAAAAATTGTGCTAGCTGATTTAGACAGTAGAGCTAGGAATCAGAACTGGTCATCTCAGTGTCAGTATAATGTGATTGATTGATTGAGTTGGGGTTTAATGACACGTCAACCCTAGTGGGTTATTTTGTGTCATCTCCCAGAGAAAGGGAGAAAAGAGACAGAAGAGATAGCAGAAGAGATGAAAGGGAGGGAAAGGGAAGAAAGAGAAACAGGAATGAAAGTGAAGAAACAGAAGAAATAAAAACATCACCTACCTACCCTTACCTGCTACAAGGATAGCAGGCCTTGCCCAACTATAAGCCAATATCAGCTGGACGCCCCGGGTGACAAAAGATACATGACACCTTCGCACCACCCAACCACCCACCAGTATAATGTGACTGGGTGGAATATTATGTCCAGTGTCTGGATATTTCAGTGAGGCAGCATTCTAAAAGTGAGCATTGACCCATCCAGACACCGTCACGATATGACTGAAAGATTGTTGAAAGCGGCGTAAAGCCCGAATAAAACAAACAAACGAGCAAACAATATTTAGGCAGCATCATGTGAAAATGTGTCTTTGGGCATGTACGGACAGCAATGGCCCAGATCAGCCTGCACAGCTGCACAGTCTGATCAGGGCCTTGATTGTGTGCAAACAGAATAACTTGATACTACAGATTACATGTATATCAATGGAGAGCAAAGACCTGGATGATACTTCATGCATGAGCAGTATGATCTAAATCTGCACACTTTGAGGATGTTTGAAGGCAAGTCATACAGTGTATATGTGACAAAAAAAAAAGTACACATCGTGTCAGTCACTTACTCAGCAGTACACAGAGACTCTGCAAATACAGTTGGAGTCGGCCAATATCTAGTCATTTTCAGATTTTCTTTACTAATGGAAATGCAATAACTTATATTGGCCAAGTTGTGGCTGTATTGGCCAAGTTTCTGAATCTTCTGAATTTTTTTTTCTATGTATTTGCTGGATTTGTGATTGATAGATGTTTTAACCCTTGTCATGCTGAAGATGCCACACCTATTTCCAATTTTCAGCCAATCAGATTACTTGATCTAGGTTGTTGATACAAATTCACATACTAAATAGCAAACACTGCAGATCCAGATCAGTTGGCTTCTGAAGAAGCCAACTGATCTGGATCTACACTGTTTGCATAGGCATGTCATATCCGGGTTCAGCAGGACAAGGGTTAAAATTTGAACTGACATTAGATCTAGAGAAGTAATTAGTTAATAAAATTGTCATTAATCAAGATCGCAATCTAGTATTGCCCAGTTTATACAGGTTCTCATCAGTCTGCTGATTTGGTCTTTAGCCTTTGGCCAGTGCAGCAGACCTTAAGCCTGACCAATTTGTAATTTCTTGGTTAATAGCATTATAATATTCTTATACAGAACCAGTATACTGGCAACCTCGTAGTGACCGAATCTTCTCAATAGACAAGTCCTGTGATACAAGGGATCATTGTGAGGCAGAACAGAAAGGATGGGGACTAAGATGCATGCGTAATTGGTATCGTGATTGGTGGTGTACAGAATGTTGTCAAGGAGACAGATGTAATTACTATGTTACGGTAAGTCCTTTATATGATTTACAGTAAAACTTCAATGGCTCGAACACCAATATTTGCTTGTTTACCGTTGCTGATTTAAACTCGGTTTTAAGTCCCTTGGAAATTTTTCAGCTAGCTCAAGAAAACAAATATTTTAGGAATTTCTTTTTTTTATCATGAAAATGTATGTTGTGTGCGGTCACACGAATCACCGAAATACTACCGAAATACCGGAATACCCGTGAAAAATATAGGTATACCTGGGAAAGATACCTATTAAAGACACCAATATTGACTTTAATTAATTAATTAATATTATGCCAACCTAATGGAAAAGGGAATATATTTTAACCTCAAATAATTTGCAAATTCTCTTTAAAGTGTTTTTTTATTATTATTTTTATTTGAAAACATTGTAGATAGTCCGCTAAATCAGAGCCAGAATACGATCGGAATACCCATGAAAAACGTGAATTTCCTACACTTCAAACGAAAAGTACATGCGACTTTTTGTATAAAACATTTATCAATTCAGAAATAAGAAAAAAATGTAAATGCCATCTGCTGAATATGCTAAGCGCTTCAAGGGTTAAAGTATGGATACATTTCATTTGACAAGGGAGACAAACGGACACGCTGGAATGTATCTACACTACTCGAATCGAGGCCTGGATGGTTGATGATTGGACCAGGGATACGACTGTACATTTAAATCACCGTGACTTGGTGTCTTATATCTCTTTCAACAACAACGACATGTCTTAAATTATGTCTCTTTCAACAACAACGACAAAAAAAAAAAAAAAAAAAAAAGTCATTTTAAGATAATAGAACGTGGTGTCTGGTCAGGTATTCACTGTTTGCAAAAACAGTTTAGCCATTTTTCTAGGAATAACCAAATCTCATAGCTGGATGTACCTAAAATGGACCAGAATCTGACAAGTTTTGCAAACTCTCTCTCTCTCTCTCGTTTTACCCTCTTATGGCACGTCTCCTTTCAAGCTATCCATTGTTTGCACTGACTTTATTGGAAAAATGATATCGTACCGGCGGGAATCGAACGTGATTCGATCCCCACTTATCATGAAACACATTTGCTACGGTCGTTCGCTTCTTCCACTGTTTCAAGATTGGGAGTTACAAGTTTCTGGAGTTACCTCCCTTAAAGAGTAAAAACCCTGCAGTGTGAGGACGTTACCCTGCATTTACCAGGGTACAAATGAATATTGTTATGTTATTCTCTTACAATATATACATTAATTACATTATCTTTATTGGCTTATAGAGCAATCTTCAAAACTTTCATTTCCATGTAAAGTGTTCTGTTTTTGTGTCTTCAACATTCGATATGCAAAACCAAGACCATAATTTACATGTATTTAACGAGTAAAATAGACGCATGTATAAAACTAGCATCGGCAGGAAAGCATCTTCAAAATGCTATTTGACCATATTGTCATATGCCCTCGCGGACATTCTAGGCAGAGTCTTCCTGGGTAGAAACCAATACTAAGATACGCGGATAAAGTGTCTTGCTCAAAAACACAACACTTGGTGCTCGCAGGTATCGAATTACCACTATCCGGGCTAATTCAGCAGACGACAAAAAAAAATCAAAAAAAAAATTGTTATTTGTTTTATTACCAAGAAAACAGGATTTGACATTTCATACAATGGAGACAATTTGCATGAAATGCAAATCCTGTGTTCTTGGAAGAATGGGAAAATATTTCAAAATGTCTGTTGAAAACTTTACCCAGAATGTTAAGCGTTATAGTCTGCACAAACAAATCGCGCATGGGTCTGTGCATGGCAAAACCAACAATAAAACTTGTACGAAGAGACGAATCAGCCTGCACACTCTGAGCCTGCACATCAATAGTCTGATCAGAGCCTTCGCTAATCTATGGGTTTAACAAAACGTCTTGTGCGACGAGCAAAGACTCGGATCAATCTGCGCAACTGCATATTCTGATCAGAGCATTCGCTGATCGTATTTAATTTCGATAGCTGGGCTGTCCAAACCGGGATAACCAGTGTGACATTCTGATCAGACCCTTCGCTGATCATACAGTATGCACCTTCTTCGGACTCTGGGCTATCCAAGAAGCTTGCTTTATACAGTGGGTAGATGCACAAACTGACCTGAGTCTTTGCTGGTCTCACGTACATTGTACTCTAGTATGTTTTGTCGTCCGGTTCATCAAGCCTTTCATATGGGACTTTAAGCCAAGGTCCACATTTCTCTATGACATAGCTGTTACTGGGACGTAAAAACTCACCCACTCATTTGAATTGTCATTAGCCTCTATTGCTCTTGTGTGCGTAAAGTGTGTTTTTGTGTGACAGCCACCCTTTTCACATGGGCTGTCTTATTGATTCAATGCCTCTTTGATAAGTAAATTAAGTAAATTTATATTGACACGTGCGGTTGCTGCACGGGAGTGAGACTTTCCCGGTCTTTTATCATAGTACGTCATTTATATTGAGCGCGTGCGGTTGTTGCATGGGAAAAGGCAGTTACAGGAATACCAAATATAAATACGTATCTCGTCGATTGGGGGCAGATGTTTGATTCTCTTTTTGGTTTTTGTGATTTTCAGGTGTTTGTTTTGTTTTTTGCATATTAAGTAAAAATGACCATGCCGGACCCACTTTTGTGGCCGGAGTAGACTAAGCCAAAAAATCCGGTACTTTTTCATATGGAGCTTTGTTGAGGCCCATGTTACGTGCTCCAACAGTGAATGGGGCTACAGGGGTTTTCTTTGGACCTAGGGAGTATCCAGATATATTCAGGGAACAAGGCAGAATTGGTTAGTATTTTAAGAAAACAAGGGAACCTAATTTAGGTGGATCGGAATGCGGAAATTTGGAAAACACTTTTGGGATAATAAGACCTTTGCTACCAGCGACTCAGATCAACCTGCGCATCCGCATGAGCGTGGACGATATAACCTTCGCGCAGACTGTACTATATTGTAGAAAAATAAATATATAAATAAATAAATATATTTATTAAAGATATATCTAAATAAATTTATTTATTAAATAAATAAAAAAAAGGACAGGTATTTAGTCAAATTACACCGAGGAATTTCGCATAACTTCGCAAAAATATTGTCTCCGGGTACAATATTAAGATTCCGAGTAACTTCGCACAACTTTGCATAACGCGTACTTTGCGCGGACTTGCGAGTGTTGTCTGCTGAATATTACGTTTATCAACAATGTTTTCAAATAAAAAAAAAACCAAACACTTCAAAGACAATTTCCAAATTATTTGTCCCTTTTCCTTTAGGTTGACATAATATTAATTAATTAAAGCCAATATTGGTGTCTTTAATAGGTACATTGTATCTTTCACAGGTATACCTATATTTTTCATGGGTATTCCGGTATTTCAGTAGTATTTCGGTGATTCGTGTGACCCTGTTGTGTGTACTTATTAGAATCACCTTATTGAGGCAATTCTAATGAGTAGTACATCCAGCATACCTTTATTTATAGAGGAGCGAAAAAAAAAAAAAAACTTCCTTATAGGCTAAGTTGTCCCCATTTACTTCCTGACCTGGCATCATGATATAACCCTCAGTGACTGAAAGTACCCATGTCTAGAACAATTTTTTATTAACCCAAAGATGAGTGAGCCTTTGAAGTTCGACTGTACACATTATATCCTAAAACTTCAAACACATCTGTATAAAATTTCCATACTGTTTTGGTCTAAATTTTGCTTTTTACATAGCTGTTTCTTAAAATACTTTGTGGAATAACAATGTAGATCCTGATCAGATTACTCATTCAGGCTCTTGCGTCTCATCTGACCTTGATCTACACTTTGTTATGGCTGTCTGTTCCAGTATACTTGGGATGAATACACTTTTAATCTTGAGCCTCGTTTTCAAACACCTTCCGATTGATTTAGGTATAGCTCCAGATAAGGCACTTTTTTCACCAAAGATTGTTGATACTTCATGAAATTATATGTTGTGGTACTCATTAGAAGGGACTGAGAAGCTTCTAATGAGTACCCAAAACATTGATTCATACAGAAATAAATGTATGAAAAATATTTTCCCAATACCTGCTCTTATTTAACCCATTGTAGTCTGGAAACCCCTAAAAGGGTACATGTAATTGGCAAACAGTGTAGACCCAGATCAGATGCCACAGGACGTGGATTCTGATCAGGGTCTCCACTGTTTGCAAATAGTTCAACCATTTTTCTCTAGTAATATCTAACTGACATAGCCTGACATGCCTCAAATCGAAAGTAGATTCTTCCAATATATATAGTGTGGGGGGAGTTCATTCAGTCTACAATGGATTAAAGCTATGTTCCTACTAGATGCAGAATTCAACTCATGACTATACGGGGCTTCATTGCAGAGCCTTTCATTGTCACCCTTCCATCGTCTCAGTATGCCTAAAATAATGTTGAAAGGGAAGTAAAACACCAAATCATCATCATCATCTAAAGTTTTGATTTGGGTAAATATGATAATCAGTTATGCTAATTCTTTTGCAGCTCGGAGCTTCCACTACACAAATCAGCCTTACATTGCTCCTGTCTGCGATAGCTCTGGTTCAGATCGGTCTTCGTCTTCGATGATTTACAATAGGAAATCAAGATTGCATCTGAGAGACATTTTCAAACATTCCACAAGACAGGCACCCGTTTTTACAAGATTTTAATATGTGTATATAAAGAGGGTTAATTTCAGTTATACAGTTGTGTATATATCATTATGAATCACTGCGCTTTCAACATCACTTGAAAAGATATTTTTTGCTTGATATTATATTCTGAATGTAAAAAAAAATAGTTGCAATTGCAGATATCTTATCAGAACCTTTTGTCTTTTCTATTTTTATGTTCTCAAATATTTACCCTAGAATTGGACAATTATAAAAATTTACAATTTTTGTATTTTAATGCTTAGCACTTTGGTAAAATTTTCAGCAGATGATATATTGAAATATTTTTTCTTATTTTCCCCAGAAAACAGGCTTTGACATTTTATGCCAATTTTCTCCATTTCAGACAAATTGGATGAAATGTCAGATCCTGTTTTCTGGGAAAATATGAAAAATTATCAATTTGTCATCTGCTGAATTAGCCCAGAGCGTGGTAAAGGTTAAAAAAAGTAATGTTTGCTTTGCTCTGTAAGATTACAAAAATTTTTAAGGGAACTTATTGAAAACTTGCCTCCAGGGTCTCTCATAGCTCCAGATAAGGTATTTTTTTTCAACATAAATGTATTGATACTTTTCCTATTTCTTGACAAAAAACAATGTTGTGGGAAATCATTAGATGCCCCTGGCCAAGGCACTTCTAATGAGTACCCACAACATGTTTTCATCGAGAAATAAGAAAAATATTTTCCTGTTACCCCCTCTTAATTGGAGCTTTAGTATCTGTTGTATCCATTGCATAATTTGCAGACATTTACATAGCCCCAGATAAGAGAGATTTACCACATTATAGTTTTCTTATTTTTCCACAAAAATATGTTGTGGGTACTCATTACAAGTGTCTCACCTTGGTGAGGCGCTTCTAATGAGTACCCACAACATATGTTTTCGTGTATGAATAAGAAAAATATCAATGCTTTTCGGCTGAAAAAAAGTGCCTGCATTTATATTATGGGAAAAAATAAAATACTAGTTTATTTTTAAAACCTATTAGATAGAATAAAATTGTTGATGCATGGTAGTTATGAGGAAAAGTTTACAGGACAAATCTGCAGAAATGCTTCTGTGTAAAGCACCAGGCAAAAAAGGACTTTCTGAAAGATGTAGAAAGCCATTCAATTATACAGTTGTTCAGTATTGTACATATCATCAAAGAGTCCCCTTCCGCTGATTCAAGAAGGGCAGTTGTCAGTTTCTGGCGAAAGAATGTGCACAATACTGGTTAACCGCTTAGAGGACTAAGCCTGCCCAGTAAACGTGTGGTTAGGTAAACTGACCGCGCTCGACATGACCCCATTGGGTTGACTGGGCCGTAAAACCTCAACACAAACAAATCATCAAAGAGTCAAGATGTATTTCATATGCATTATGAATCAGAGCTCTCCCTCACTGCAGAATAGATTGCAAAGGCCCAGATCAGCCTGTGCATTTTGCAATCTGGGCCCAGTTGTTCAAAGCGTCATTAGCTTAACGAGCTCGTTAAGGGTCATTTTGTTAACTGTTTTAGCGGATTCAATATACAATAGTCTGATATTTTTTGCTGAAAAAATGTGAGTAGCTTTTGCATTGCAAAAGCTACTCACATTTTTTCAGCAAAAAATTTCAGCATATTTGTGTATCACTCGATGTAAATTTTAACGAATTGTTAACTAACGACATCGTTAGCTTTGAACAACTGGGCCCTGATCATGACCTTGGTTTCCCACTTTCAAATAAAAACATTGAATTATGCAGAATATATCAGTGGAAAGGGTCTAGTGGTTGAGAGCCGACCTTGGTGGCTCAGTTGGATGCGCCATCCGACTGGAGACCAGAAGGTCGCGGATTAGACCCCCGCCAAGGTCGGCAACATTCTTTCATGGAGATTGTTCGTGAAATAATCTCTATGGTCATTCTCTCCCTTCCGCTGATTCAAGAAGGGCAGTTGTCAGTTTCTGGCGAAAGAATGTGCACAATACTGGTTAACAGCTTAGAGGACTAAGCCTGCCCAGTGAACGTGTGGTTAGGTAAACTGACCGCGCTTGACATGACCTCATTGGGTTGACTGGGCCTTATAACCTCAACACAAAAAATCATGACCTCTGTTTCCTACTGTCAAATGGATTATGCAGAATATATCAGTCACAGTGGAAAGGGTCCAGTGGTTGAGAAGTTGCTGATCAGACTGAGTGAATGGACAGGCCAGTCTGGGCCTTTTCTACATTCCACATCAACTATAGTATGGACTATTTGCTAATCACAACTATAAGCAGACGACACTGAAATTATTTTATATTTCAGAAAAAATATATGGCTTGACATTTCATATGGATTGTCTGCCTAGCAGACAGTAAGATTCATATGAAATATCATATTTTCTCTGAAAAAGGAAACAAAAAACAAAACAAAACAACATTATACTGTAGAATGTTGTCTGCTGCAAATTTGCTTAACGCTTCAATGGTTTAAATTGTTTTGGTGAATTTAATGGTAGAAAATCTGTCAGTTGTAACAAGTCCCCATTTAAAAGCCTATGCAGACAGAAGTCCCTCTGGGTCCTGTCAGTGTCTACTTCACGCATGCACAGATCCAAGTTGGCATTACATGTATGTTTAAGGCTTAGCACTCTGGGTAAAATTTTCAGCAAACAACAAATTGAAATATTTTTCTTATTTTCCCAGAAAAGGATTTGACATTTCATCCAAATGGTGTCTCCACTAGAGACTGCATGAAATGTCGTCCTGTTGATTTGGAAAAAGAAGAAAAATTTCTTCAATTTGTAATCTGCAGAATCAGTCCAGAGTGGTAAAAGTTAACCCTTGTCATGCTGAATAAATGAAGATGCTATGCCTAATTGTTAGCCAATCAGATTACTTAATCCAGATTGTTGATATAAATTCAGTTGCTGAATGACAAACAGTGCAGATCCAGATCAGTTGGCTTCTGAAGAAGCCAACAGATCTGGATCTACACTGTTTGCAAAGGTAGGGTATATCCGGGTTCAGCAGGACAAAGGTTAAGGACTTCATTTGTCTTGGTATAGTTATAGATAAGAGAGGAATCCTTGTGAATATTTTTCTATAGTCTCCATGAAAACAAATTTGTAAGAATATTCATTAGACGCATTTCTTAAACGTATGTTTTAAAAGAGCAATATGAAAGAAAAAAATTTGCTTGGAAAAAAAAAATGCCACATTTAGAGCTTTGTCTTGCCATCATCCATGCAGCATTTCTAGACACAGATGTCTGTTATTGTGTGTATAGTTACTCTATAGATTAATTTATTCAAGATCATTTTTCTATAACACTATCCTGTATATATACTGACTGAAAAAACAAATGCAATACTATTAATCAACAAAAGGAACAAAGTCATACCTTATGATTGTAAATAAATTCTAGCAGAAATGACCCTTGAGTGCAAAGAGCATAGTCACAAAACTGAAAACCACTGACGTGTCAAGTTTTCTGGGCTAGACTAGCTAGTTTTAGTTTGTTAGGCCTCATCAGTGACCCTTATATAAATTTTCAAAATTTCCAGAATGGGCTGAAGGATCAGAAAATAATGGGGTATATTGGAAATTTTTATTCCTCAGTATAAAATATATTGTGGACCAACACATATAGATTGCAACAGAAAATAGATGCAACAATGAGGGAATCTTACTTTGCAGTTCATAAGTATAGCATTTCTTTTCTTTATTTTTTTTTTATTTTTTTTTTTTTTGTCAGTATAATTATATTCAAAATGAGAAAGTTTATGTGGTATTCTTTGTACATATTTTCATTGTTATATAACCATTTCAGACATTTTTTATAGTCATATAAATGTTTATCATATTTGTAGTCATTATATATATATTATTTTGTATGTAATCTTGCGACCTATACCGTAAATAGTTCAAATAAGAGGGGTATTAGATAAATAGTTTTCTTATTTCTCCACAAAAACATACGTTATGGGTACTCATTAGAAGTGCCTCAGTGAGAATCTTCTAATGAGTACCACAACATGGTTTTGTGAAGAAATAAGAAAATGTTAATTTTTTTTTTTTTTTTGACAAAAGTGCCTCATCTGGAGCTATGGTACTGTACAGTAATTTCTTTTGTAAATAATGTATATACATGTATATACTTGCTTACAAGCTTAACCCTTGCGAAATTGTAGCAGATCGCATTTTCATTTCTTTTTTTAGGTATGAAAGAAAACTAGGCTTGACATTTCATGTGAATCGCCCACCTAGCAGTTGACTCACATGAAATATTGAGCATTATTTTATCTCATAAATATAAAAATCGGGGCCCAGTTGTTCAAAACTAACGATGTCGTTAGTTAACAATTCGTTAAAATTATAATTGAGTGATATGCAAATATGCTAAAAATTTTTGCTGAAAAAATGTGAGTAGCTTTTGCAGTGCAAAAGCTACTCACATTTTTTCAGCAAAAAATATCAAAATATTGTGTATTGAAGCCGCTAAAACAGTTAACGAAACGACTCTTTGAACAACTGGGCCCTGAATGTCATCTGCTGCATTTGTGATTGGTACATTAAAGTTCAATACCTGAGCTGCTTATGTACAGCAGAAATGGTCGGAAATTCAGATACTGCCAGCATTTTATTTCAAAGGAACTTTTGGCAACATTTTTGGTAATTGTATTCTTCTTAAAATTAATTTGAAAAAGTGTTCTTTTGCAGAAACTTATTCCATGAATATTATTTTCTCTCAGTGACATTCTGAAGAATCCACAAACTTATTGTCAAATAAATGCTGTATGAAAATATACGAGGGTCCTGCAAAAAGTTTTGTCACTGGGTTCGGATTACTTCAGTGCTGGGGTGGTCGGGTGGTGCGAAGGTGCTGTGTATCTTGCATCACTGGGGCGTCCATCTGATATTGGCTTACAGTTGGGCAAGGCCTGCTATCCTTGTAGTGGGTAAAGGTAGAGGGGGGATGTTTTTATTTCTTCTGTTTCTTCACTTTCATTCCTGTTCCTCCTTCTTCCTTGTCCCTCTCTTTCATCTCCTCTACTCTCTCTTCTATCTCTTTTCTCCCTTTCTCTGGGAGACGACACAAAATGACCCTCAAGGGTTGACGTGTCGTTAAACCCCAACACAATCAATCAAAAACTTCAGTGCTACGTTTTATCAAACATATTTTTATTACAAACCTTCAAAGTATTCCCCCTTTACTGACACACATTTCTGTAACCTTTTTTACCCAGTCGCGAAAAGCAGATAAATAGTCTTCTTTAGTATCTGTTGGAGACACTGATAAATAGTGCTGCCAAGAAAACTTCTAGACGTATACTTATTTCCAGAAAGCATTTTCTTAACCTTGGAAATAAAAAGAAGTCACAGGGACTCAGGTCAGGTTAATAAGGTAGATGGTTTAAAACTGTCGCCTTTTCTGAAACCAAAAAAGACTTAACAACCTCACACTTATGAGAGGAGGCATTGTCATGTAAAAGGTGGACTCCTGACCATCCTTTGCTTGATCGTTTCTTATTGTAACAAGTAAATTGGTCAGTGTATATGACTGCATCTATTTCAGTTTGAAATAACTCGATCAGTTGGAAAGCAATTTGAACGAAATAAAAGGGTCTTGTTAGCTATTGAACACACCATTCAAGTACAGTGAAGCATTTTAAAATATACCTGGGATAAAACCAAGGAAGCCTATTAGTGACAGAACATTTTGCATGACCCTAGTATAAAAACACTTGAACAACAGCAAAATTTGTTAAAGTGACAATTTGGCTGTCAAGAAACCTTTACAATTAGTCACAAATTTGGCAAGAAAATTGTATTTAATACTTTACAGAAGTATTTGTTTTCAATATTTATTAGAATTGCCTCACTTGAGGCAATTCTAACAAATATCCAAAACATGTTTTATTAGGGAATAAGAACAAAACAAACAAGACCTTTCTTACATATCAGTCTGCTCATTAAGTATTCTGTACAACAACAAATTCATTTTAATAGCAGCATCTTGGAATAAATGCTGTCATCGTAAGGAGGGTTCATTGTGCACATAATAATGAATATTTAGCACTCAAATTGACATTTTTTGCCGAATTCCTTGCATAACATTCCAGCTGTATATTTTACATATCATAGAATAAAGTTTATATTCTTTTATGAAATCTTTTTTGTGTCAATCTTATCACATCCATTTGATGAACATACCATATTCAGCCTAATTCTGCACCATACGCTTCAGATTTTCAAAATTACTGGGAAAACTTGTGGTAAACTATGTATCCACTTATACTAAGGGCACACTGTAAAAAATGATCAGCGGACTTATCTAATGCTGCTTATGTGATGTTTTTATGTGTTGTTTTTTTTTCCTGATTTTCTTTATAAAAGCATATGTTGCGGGTACTCATTTGATAAGTCGATGCAATTCAAATGGGTACCCACAACATATGCCTTTATGAAGGCGACAAAAAGTACACTGGCTGTAATCTGAAGACTACAGAATTGCTTGACTGCGCACTAATAGAGGTTATGTGCAGTAATTTGGATGAATACGGTATGCCCTTTGTGTTTTTCATGTACAGTCGAACCTCAATGGCTCGAACACTGATGGCTCGTTTACCATGGCTAATTCCAACTTGTTTTTGAGTCCCTACGAAATTCTTCCGATAGCTCAAGAAAACAAATATTTAAGGAAATTTTCTTATTTTATTGTGAAATTGTATGTTGTGTGTTCTCATTAGAATTGCCTCATCAAGATGATTTTAATGAGTACACTCAACACAAGAATTCCGTGGAAGGCGCCGTCGCACCTGCTGGGGCAAAAGTCAGAGGAGCCACAATCAGAACGTGGTTATTAAATAAGTTTATTTCATTCTTAGCAGTGCTTAGTTGGAAAACTGGGTTGAAAAAAAATGTAGACAAAGTGCCTAGTTGGGCACATATATTCCAGCATTCCCTCTAACTGCTGTATCTTCAGCACTGACTTTTCGTATTATACAGCCCAATGATAATGGAACATCGACGTAAAATGTGTAAGTCACTGGAGCGTGAAATATAGGTCAAGGTCAAGGGTCAAGGTACCTGCTAATTCAGTACATCATGGAGAAGCACTATGCAAGATATGGTGGTTGAGGCCTTATAGTTGAGGAGTTATCAAACATCGACGTAAAATGTGTCAAATATAGGTCAAGGGCACCGGGTCAAGGTACCTGGCAAGCCAGTGCAATGAGGTGAAGCACTATGTAAGGTTTAGTGGTTGTAGGTCTTATATTTGAGGAGATACCAAACATCAACGTAAAATGTGTCAAAGTCACTGGAGTGCAAAATATAGGTCAAGGTCACCAGGTCAAGGTACCTGCCGAGTCAGTACATCGAGAAGAAGCACTATATAAGGTTTGGTGGTTGAAGGCCTTACAGCTGAGGACATGGAAGGGAGACGTAAAACGTGTAAAAGTCAATGGAACGCGAAATATACGTCAAGGTCACCCGGTCAAGGTACCTGCGGAGTCCGTACATTGAGGAGAAGCACTATGCAATATTTGGTGGTTGTAGGCCTCATAGTTGAGGAGATATTGAACGTCAACGTAAAATAGGTTAAAGGCACTGGAGCGCAAAATATAGGTCAAGGTCACCGGGTCAAGATACCTGCCGAGTCAGTACATCTAGGAGAAGCACTATGCAAGGTTTGGTAGTTGTATGCCTTATAATTGAGAAGATCTGGAACGTCAACGTAAATTGTGTCAGTCACTGGAGCGCAAAATATAGGTCAAGGCCACTGGGTCAATGTACCTGCCAAGTCAGGAGGTCGGAGATGTGTCATGCAAGGTTGGATGGTTGTTTAGTCTTGTAGTTGATTATAATTCTAACTTTGACATAAATGTCGAACTTCGACATAAGAGAACTGTTAACAGATGGACAGACAAATGGAAAAATGGGCACCTATGTCGCAAAGTCAGGAGGTCAGGGAGATGTTTCATGCAAGGTTTGATGGTTGTTTAGTCTTGTAGTTGATTAGAACACTAACTTTGACATAAATGTTGAACTTCGACATAAATGGACAGACGGACAGAAAAGCGAACGTCTATGTCGCAAAGTCAGGAGGTCAGGGAGATGTTTCTTGCAAGGTTTGATGGTTGTTTAGTCTTTATTTGATTAGAATACTAACTTTGACATAAATGTCGAACTTCGACATAAATGTTGACAGACGGACGGAAAATCGGACGCCTATATCGCACCCTGCTACAAGCAGGTGCGACAATAAAATCACTGTGTAGAAAACCGAAAAGATTCCCTAAATTATCGCTATTTGCTTCCTGAACTGGTGCCATGATTAACCCTCAGTGGTTTGAACTACCCATGTCTCGAGCGAATTTCCATGGTCCCAAAGATGTTCGAGCCATTGAGGTCCGACTGTACCTTGTGTACTACAATTTAACCCCGAGTTTCAGAAGTGTACTCTTCTCTTTCATTCTTGAATTTATACTTGTCCACTGATGCAAACAGGGTTTCAGTCTAAAATAAAAGTGTGAAATGATAATAATATCCTGCCATTATCATGTCGTGGACAGATAACTGTCAAAAATTTACAAAATTTGTCCATTAGCAATCCCAAACCAGATCTCCACAATATCGATGTGCATAAAGTTTGGCGAAAATCCAGAGATTTACTCAAGTTATTGTCCTGAAACAAAATATGGATGTGTAGCAGGCAGATAAGTCTGTCAAAAATTGATGACATTGCCCATTAGCAATCCCAAAGCAGATCTCCACTATATCTATGCACATACAAAGTTTCGTAACAATCCATTGATAGTTACTGAAGTTATTGTCCCGAAACAAAAACAGGAATGTGAAAAGGGTAGATGTCTGTCAAAAACTGACAAATTTGCCCATTAGCTTTCCCAAAAGCATTTCTCTGCAATATCAATGCACATACCAAGTTTAGTGAAAATTGATATTTACTGAAGTTATCATCTGCAAACAAAAATACGGACATGTCACCGACAGATAACTGTACAAAATTTGTCCATCAGCAATCCTAAACCATATCTCCAAAATATCAATGTACACACCAGGTTTGGTGCAAATATTTATATTTACTTGTCTGGAAATGAAATACAGATGTACCACAGATGTACGGACAAACCAACAGCCAACGTGATACCAAAATACCCCGCCACCATGGTGCGGCAGGGTGTAAAAACAATGGCCTACAGTGTAGATCCTGATGAGCAATCTCATCTGGATCTACAATGTTTGCACAGGTATTGGTTTTGTCTGCAGGGCTGAAAGGGTTAATCCAGTTTTGTTAGATTTACAAATTTTACAGATATTATTACATTTTGTTATCAAGCATGTGTGTGGTACGCTAGACAAGTCGTCCGTTTGGTGTTAGTGCAATAATTTGTCCATCAGTCACCATGCACCTGCACAGAGGCTCAGTTTGTGGAGCATCCATTTTGTGACCAGGAGGTTGTGTGTTTGATCCCTTGCCAAGTCATACCACAGACAAACGAGGCCCATGGGTCATGATTCTCTCATGGAGTTAAATAGCCATTGCATGTCTGCAGATGCCAAGAACATTTTTATCCCCCGACCGAAAGGTTCGGGGGATATAGCGATTGCCCTGGCGTCCGTCTGTCTGTAGACAAAACCTTGTGCGGCCCATTACTCCTATACCCTTTGAGCTATTTTCATGAAACTTTGTCAGGTTGTAGAGGGCATTGGGTAGGAGTGTCACGTGCAAGAATGACAACTCTAATCCACTTGATTCAGGGGTTATCTCCCATAGTCTCCCAAAAAACCAGTGTAAAATTTTGTGTGGACCATAACTGAAACCCTTTAAGATATTTTCACGATACATCACCAATATGTAGAGGACATTGAGTAGGCGTGTCATGTGCAAGAAAGACAATTCTAGCTGACTCTGTTTTGGAGTTACCTCCCATAGTTGTTAAATCTTGTGCGGCCCATAACTCTAAAACCTTGTGCGGCCCATAACTACTATACCCTTTGAGCTACTTTCATGAAACTTTGGTAGTTTGTAGAGGGCACTGGGTAGGAGTGTCGCATGCAAGAATGACAACTCTAATCTATTTGGTTCAAGAGTTATCTCCCATAGTCTCCCAAGATTGTAAAATTTTGTGCGGACCATAACTATGAAACCCTTTAAGATATTTTCACAATACTTCACTAATATGTAGAGGACATTGAATAGGCGTGTCACGTACAAGAAAGACAACTCTAGCTGACTCCGTTTTGGAGTTACCTCCCATAGTTGTTAAATCTTGTGCGGCCCGTAACTCTAAAACCCTTCAATGTATTTTCATGATACTTTACCATTACGTAGAGGACATTGAGTAGGCGTGTCCCATACAAGAGAAAGTCAACTCTGACTGCATTCTTGAGTTATCTCCCATAATTATAAAATCTTGTGCAGGCCATAACTCAATAACCCTTTGAGATATTTTCATGATACTTGATCAAGTTGTAGAGGACATTGAGTAGGTGTGTCACATACAAGAACAACAACTCTAGCTGACTCCGTTTTGGGAGTTATCTCCCATAGTTGTTAAATCTTGTGCGGCCCATAACTCTAAAACCCTGTAAGTTATTTACATGATACTTCACCAACAGCTGGAGGACATTGAGTAGGGGTGTCGCGTACAAGAATGACAACTCTGACTACATTCTTGAGTTATCTCCCATAGTTATGAAATATTGTGCAGGCCACAACACAATAACCCTTTGAGATGTTATCATGATACTTGATAAAGTTGTAGAGGACATTGAGTAGTTGTGTCACATACAAGAAGAACAACTCTGACTCAGTTCTGGAGTTATCTTCCATAGTTGTTAAATCTTGTGCAGGCCATAACTCTTAAACCCTTTGAGATATTTTTATGATACTTCATCAAGTTGTAGAGGACATTGAGTAGGCATGTCATGTACACAAGAGTCTGACTCCATTTTTGAGTTATCTGCCATAGTTGTTAAATTTGCTGACGGTCATAACTTCTCTACCAGTTGAGAGTTTTTGGTGATAATAGGGATGCTTAGAACATTAAGAAGGAAAGTTGCATTTAAAAATTGTAACTATGCGTTACTTGTTACTCCATTTATTTTCAATTATTTCCCCTGGTGGTAAAATCTTGTGAAGGCCATAACTCTTTAACCAGTGGAGACATTTTAATGATAGTAGGGATGCTAAGAACATAAACTAGGTGTGTCACAATATGTAAGGACAACTCTGACCTATGGAGTGTTGGAGTTATTTGCCTTACTTATACTGCGGATGCAGATTTATCAGCAATGCATGCAGCAGGCTTTATTTTTCTCATTCTTGGATTCTTTGTTGAAAATCACTTATTAGGGAACACAAAATTGAGAGTTTCTCAGACTAACGGTTGAAGAGTTACAGGCCTTGCAGGCAAAGTGCCTTATATTTCTCATTATTTTTAAATTCTTTGCAGGCAACAGGCCTTATTTCTCTCATTATTTTCGGATTCTTTGTTGAAAATCACTTACTAGCAAACAAAAAATCCAGTTTCCATGATTTACATGTTATAATCTTTGCAGGCAACGGGCCTTATTTTTCTCATTTTTAGTTTCTTTGTTGAAAAACACAAAATCCAGTTTCCACAACTTTTGGTTTTAGAGGTCTATGTCTGATTCACAGTTGTGAAGTTATCACCCACTGCTGGGTTAAACAAGGGTATCCCTTGATAAAATGAGCTCCGCCAAGCGGGGCATTATACGCCCGTGGCAAGTAAGAAGATGTAGCACAAAAACTGGCTCCTGTATAATTCAGTGCTCCGGATATAAAATATAAGTGGAATTACAAAAAAAAAAAAAAAAAAAAAAAAAAAACATTAAAAAAATTTCATTGGAGCATATCTCTGCTGATATTTGGTGAACTGTAACCTAAGCGACCAAGCTGGCCCAGGAATTAAGGAAGAAGTGACTTCTCCCTCCTGGGAAAATAGGGAGAAGTTTGCTGCTTCTAGGGAGAAGTGCTTTCTGACAGAGGACACACTACAGAAGCATGACTATATTATAAGCTCATATGAGCCTTTGGCCGATTTGTTTTTCCTATACTTCAATATCGGACCAAACAATAGCAAAACAAAAATAAACAAAAAAAAAACAAAAAAATGCTGCAAGAAATTTTTTGTAAACCTTTAACTTGATTGATACTGATTTTATTTTTGTTCTTCAAGGGAGCCAAACCAGAAATTAAAAAAAAAAAAAAAAAAAAAAATCCAGAAAGAATTATGTATTCATAAAGATTTAATAATGGCAACCTTTCCTTGCAAATCTAATAAAATAAAAAAAAAATCAAAAAAAATCCATATCTTGCCCATATGACCAAAACTTTAGTTATTTGAAAAAAATATACCTATTATAAAATAAAATTTGCACACTATTATCTCTAAACAATATGCTGCGAAAAGTTTACAAAAGCTTTCAATCAAAGGGGCATAAATCTGCAAATATGTGGTGCACTGTAACATCGAAATAATATGTGCTGCTCCACATCATAGTGTAGTTTCAGCTTGATCGGATGTAAACTATAGGATTTAGCCGGAAACAAAAAATTAATAGAAATTTTCAACGGGGTTTAACTCTGCTAATATTTGGTAGACTGCAACCTTGAAACAATATGCGCTACTCCATATCATGGTCTAACTACTAATAAAATTTCAGCTTGATAGGATGTAAACTGTAGGAGGATTTAGCCGGAAACGAAAAGTTTACTGAAATTTTCAAAGGGGCATATTTGGTGGACTTTAACCACGAAACAATATGCGCTGCAACACATCATGGTCTAACTGTACATGAAGTTTCAGCTTGATGGGATGTAAACTGTAGGAGGATTTAGCCAGAAACGAAAAATTAATAGAAATCTTCAAAGGGGTATAACTCTGCTAATATTTGGTGGACTGTAACCTTGAAATAATATGCGCTGCTCCACATCATGGTCTACCTACAAGTTTCAGCTTGGTTGGATGTAAACTGTGGGAGGAGTTAGCCAGAAACGAAAAGTCAACTGAAATTTTCAAAGGGGCATAACTCTGCTAATATTTGGTGGACTGTAACCTTGAAACAATATGCGCTGCTCCACATCATGGTCTAACTATATATGAAGTTTCAGCTTGATACGATGTAAAATGTAGGAGAGAAATGAAAAGTTTACAGAAATTTTCTAAGGAGCATAACTCTGCAAACATTTGGTGGACTGTAACCCCCAAACAATATGCGCTGCGCCACATCATGGTCTAACTATATACCAAGTTTCAGCTTGATCGGATGAAAACTGTAGGAGGAGTTAGCCGGAAACGAAAAAGTTTACGGACAGACACCATACCCCGTAACATAATATGTCCCGTTTTTCAAACGGGCGTATAATTACATCTCTGATGCCCTAGATTTAAAAAAGACGGCCATTTGCGGTGCGGTCGGGGGATTTGCCATCTCTTCTGATGGCTATTTATTTTACCATATATGGTCAAGGCAGACATCTTGTTCAGGGATGCAGAACCATTTTAACAAACTGTCAATATTCTTTCCAGAACACCCAATGTGAAATCTGGTAAAAATGAGTTCAAGTGGTTTCAGAGGACATTGTTGAAAGATTACACAATTTTACGCATTTACATAGCCCAGGGTCAAGGGCACATAATACCTGGGGGACAAAAAATTTATTGTAACTAAACAATTTGCTTCCCTGATCTATTGTAAGTTTCAACCATAAACCTTTAATGCAGTTTGAGAAAATGACAGCGTCGTTAAAGTGTCAAAGGTCATCCTGGGATCATCATTTGAATAAATTTGGTAGAACCTGAAAGATTTTTGTTTATGTTGAGGTTTTATGGCCCAGTCAACCCAATGGGATCATGTCGAGCATGGTCAGTTTACCTAACCACGTTTACTCGGCTGGCTTAGTCCTCTAAGCGGTTAACCAGTATTGTGCACATTCTTTTGCCAGAAACTGACAACTGGCCTTCTTGAATCAGCGGAAGGGAGAGAATGACCGTAGAAAATATTTCATGATCAATCTCCACGAAAGAATGTTGCCGACCTCGGCGGGGGTTGAACCTGCAACCTCCTGGTCTCCAGTCGGACGGCGCATCCAACTCAGCCACCGAGGCCGGCAGAACCTGAAAGATAATTCCGAGTTTTGAGAAGAAAATTTTTAAGTGGTTATGCTTATATGGGCATGCTGGTCATCTTGCTTAATGGTGTGGAACATGCTGGCCATCTTGTTCAGTGGTGCAGAACCATTTGAATAAACTGTCAATACGCCATCAACTGAAGGCCTTGTGTGAAATCTGGTGAAATTTGGTCTAGCAGTTTCAGAGAAATTTAAATATTACACAATTTTATACATGTATATAGCCCAGGGGTAAGGGCAGATAACCCATAGTGGGTCAAATTTTTATTGCAAGGGCAGATAACCCCTGGGAGACAAACTTTTGACTGTAACTGAAAAGTTTAACTACTTTAATCATATACACTAAGTTTTGGTCATTATTCTTTAATACATTTTGAGAATTTTTTTTCAATTTTTTCCCAATACAAATGTATGGGAATGCAAATTTTACCTTGCCCTAAAAAGATCAAAGGTCAACCTAGGGTCATTATTTGATCAAATTTGTAGACCTCAAACCCCTGATGCTATATACTAAGATTCAGGCTTAAAGCTTTCTTGGTTCTGGAGAATTTTTAGTCTTTTGACCATACATGAGTATGGCAGCGCCATCTTTATTATCAACCCTGACCAGTTCTACAAATTTTCACCCCCCACCCCCTTCAGCAGAAGGCTCCACATGAAGTTTGAAGAAAATTGGAGGGTTTCAGATTAGTCATTCATAGGTGTTGATCGATGGTGAGTGATCACAAATAACCCTTAACATGCCAAGAAAACTTGCATCTGAAATGTTGTCTGTTTACACCCGTGGACACAAATCTGTGCAAACTCCAATAAAGTAACTTTCAATGAGTCTCTTTGCTTCATGTTTGTTTGACAATCAAATGTCATTCATCTAAGAATTCTTAAAGTGGAGCTAACAATTTACATTGATTGATCTGATTCATTTTGACAAGCACCCATCCTACTTTTAGGTCTTATGTATATTCTTGACATTTGAGATGTGTTTTAATTGGCTGATGCAGATGTCTGCTGTGAAATATACAACATGATATGATTGGCTAGCAAGTGACTGACAGGATGTTAGGATATATTAGATAAATGTGGCATATCAAAATGAAATGAAGCCCATCAAAGTTTGCACAGTTTTGTGTCCACAGGTGTATGTCATCTGCTGAATATTTTTGCAAACTTTCAAATCTATTTTTGCATACAGGCAAGCAGTGTGGACCCTGATCAGACTGCTCCTAGAGATACAGTGTGATCTGGGTCCTCACTGTTTGCAAAAATGACTTTTAAAATCACAAGATTACAAAGCAGAGCGACAATTTTTGTGATAGGCAGTTTAAGGGTTAAAAGGGTCAATAGCTCATCCTGATCCTTCAGTAGAATAGAGCTAGCAATCAGGGCCCAGTTGTTCAGTGTCGTTGGCTCGTTAAGGGTCATTTTGTTAACTGTTTTAGCAGATTCGATATACAATATTCTGATATTTTTTGCTGAAAAAAATGTGAGTAGCTTTTGCACTACTCACATTTTTTCAGGAAAAGCTTTCAGCATATTTGCGTATAACTCGATATAAATTTTAACGAATCGTTAACTAACGATGTCGTTAGCTTTGAACAACTGGGCCCTGAACTGGTCAGTCTTGTGTCAGTATAATGTGACTGGGTGGAATATTATGTTGTGTCTGGGGCATGACATATCAATGAGGCAGCTCATTGCCAAATCCAGACACCATTGTGATATGAATAAAAGATTGTTGAAAGTGATGTACAAACCAGAATAAAACAAATTCCATGCACCTTTTGAAAAAAAGTCTCCTTGACTTTTCACTTATGTATGCTACCACCCAAGGTGACCTCACATTAAAACAGATCCTTGCGAAAATGATTATTTAATTGTGTTGGGGTTTAATGACATGTCAACCCGTCTGGGTCATTTTGTGTTGTCTCCCAGAAAAAGGGGAAAAAAGAGATAGTAGAGATGAAAGAGAGGGACAGGGAAGAAAGAGTATCAGGAATGAAAGTGAAGTAACAGAAGAAATAACTAGAAGTGTATCTATATGATGACGACCCCACCCAGGGGCCATCCTCACCACACACAGGCATTTGCAAACAAGAGCTCTGCAAGCGGGGCATAATACGCCCATAGCAAGTAATAATATGTAGCACATAAACCGACTCCTGTACAATTCAGTGCTCCAGACGTAAACTGTAAGTGGAATTAATTGGAAACAAAAAAAAAAAAAAAAAAAAAATAAAATAAAATAAAAAAAAATTCAGTGGGGCATAACTCTATTGATATTTGGTGAACTGTAACCTAAGGTTTCAAGCTGGCCCAGAAATTTAGGGAGGGAGTAACTTCTCCCTCCTGGGAAAACAGGGAGAAGTTTGCATCTAGGGAGAAGTGCTTTCAAATGGAGCACGCACGACAGAAGCATGGCTATATTATAAGCTCATATGAGCCTTTGGCTGATTTGTTTTTCCTATATTTCAATATCTGACCAATCAATAACAAAACAAAAATAAACAACCAAGAAAAAAAATTATGTTTTATGGGTTTTGATATCAGTCACACTTCTTAATTCTACATCATTTAATAAACTTCTTTATTTCTTTATAAACAGCATTATTTCCCTGCAAATCTAATAAAAGGAGACGAGAAAAAAAAAAAAAAAATAACTTGACCATACGGCCATAACTTTAGCTATTTGCAAAAAATATACCTATTATAAAATAAAATTTGCACTCTTGCCTCTAAACAATATCCTGCGAAAAAGTTCACGAAAATATTCAAAGGAACATAACTCTGCCAACTCTGCACTGTAACCTCTGAATAATATGTGCTGTTCCACATCATCATGTAACTATTGACGAAGTTTCAGCTTACTCTGATGTAAACTGCAGAAGGATTTTTTTTATTGTGTTGGGGTTAAACGACACGACAAACCTTGTGGGTCATTTTGTGTCGTCTCCCAGAGAAAGGGAGAAAAGAGATAGTAGAAGATGAAAGAGAGGGACAGGGAAGAAAGAGGGTCAAGGAAGAAAGAGGAACAGGAGTGAAAGTGAACATACAGAAGAAACTAGAAATGTGTCAATATGACACAGATGCCCCCGCCAGGGCCATCCTCACCCACACACAGGCATTTTGCAAAAAATGAATCCAATTCACCAATCTTTTCAGAAGTTATGGACCGGAAACCATTCTCAAAGTTGAAAAAGGGCCGTAACTCCCAAAATAATTGGTGGATTTTTACCCTAAATCAAACTTGACCTACAATTAATGATTATATACCTGTGTATAAAATTTGAAGCCAATACACTAATCTTTACAAGCTATTGAACGATAACGATTTTTCTATGTTGAAAAAGGGCTGTAACTCCAAAAATAATTGGTGGATTTTAGCCTAAATGGAACTTGACCTATATTTTATATACTTATATCCTTGTATATTAAATATGAATCCAATACACTAATCTTTACACACCTTTGCACCACCCAACCACCCTTAAACTGTAGGAGTTAGCTGGAAACAAAAAATTTACAGAAATTTTCAAAGGGGTATAACTCTGCTAATATTTGGTGGACTGTAACCTTGAAATAATATGCCCTGCTCCACCTCATGGTCTAACTACAAATCAAGTTTCAGCTTGATAGGATGTAAACTGTAGGAGGAGATACCAGAAAGAAAAAGTTTACAGAAATTTTCAAAGGGGGATAACTCTGCTAATATTTGGTGGACTGTAACCTCGAAACACTATGCCCTGCTTCACATCATGGTCTAACAATAAATGAAGTTTCAGCTTGATCAGATGGAAAGTGTAGGAGGAGTTAGCCAGAAACGGAAGTTTATAGAAATTTTCAAAGGGACATAACTCAGGTAATCTGACTGGCTAAAAAATAGAAATGGGCATGTCATCTTAATTTATTCAGCAGGACAAGGATTAAATATGTACTGATAAAGTAACAGGAGAATTTTTTGCACTAATGTAATTGAATCTTGTCACACAAATGAAAAAAGATGATATTGGGGGTCTGGGGGCCAGAGCCCCGCATAAGTCAAATGGTTTCTTCCAATTTTAACCTTATGAAGACTGGAAACTGAGAAAAATTAGGGATGTTTATGCAAAATAAGGGCTTCTTTTTAGGAATTTGACCCTTTTGAGTTATTTTTTAGGAATTTTAGGGAGGCTAAAAAGAATTAGGATTTTTTTTAGGAATTTTAGGATCACTTGAAAGCCTGTTTTAAGGGAGATTTGACAAAGTTCTGTGAGATTTTCTTTAGAATTCACTTTGGAGCTCCCCCAATATAGTCTAAAGTCTTTCTTTTCATGTAAGAAGCTTGTGAAAACCAGAGCAGTGTGTGATTTATGTTTATTTCTTCATAAAATATGTTGTAAAATGGTCTGAAAATATTGTGAGATTTGAATTTTTTGCCTTCCAAGATGGATCAAATCTATGAGATTTTATCTCACAGTGTGAGATATGGCATGTATGTCAAAAGGAAAGTAACTCAGAAACAAAACAAGAGGCTCATGGGCCACAACGCTCACCCCAGTTAACTGCAGTAAGTTAATCAGGCCATTTGCTCATCATTTCCTATCAGCCTGTCAAGTTTCAAGGCAATGGCTTGAACAGTTTTTGAGGTATCTTGCTTACAAGGTTAAAATGCTAAAATTTTCAAAGGGCCATATTTAGTCAAGAAAAGGGGGATAAGAGGAACATTTCTGTGAAATCATTTTGAAATCAGGCCACTGGTCAAGGAGGACATGTTGTTTAATGTAATGTTTTTTTCTATCTTTAGCTCTGGTGGCAGATTTGTTCAGCCGAGCGTAACTATTTTAGCAATTTTGCTAAGAGAAACACTTCTGTGAATTACTTTGAAATCAGGCCACTGGTCGTGGAGAGGTTTTTTAAAGGTTTTTCTATTTTTTAGCTCTGGCCACCATTTTGTTCAGCCAAGCGGAACCATTTTAGCAATTTTCGTAGAGGGTCATTGGAGGAACACTTCTGTGCAAATATTTCAAAATCGGGCCATTAGTCAAGGACGAGATGTCATTTGAAGATTTTCTATTTGTAGCTTTGTTATCATGTTCAGTGGAGTTGAACCATTGCGGCTATCAACAAAATTTTAGCTTGTTTCCTGCTGCTACAGAGCAAGTTGGTTCAAAGCTACGAAAAGTTCGGGAAATGTCGAAAATTGAATTTCAAGATAGCGGCTGTGGCGGCCATCTTGGATTTTCTATTGGCTCATTTAGCTATTTTGTGTGCACTAGGTGCCCTAATGATCATCATCAAGTTTCAATTCGGCTGAATTACAGAGATGTCCAAAATATGAATTCTCAACATTTTTCCCATATAAATGTATATGGCCTATAGGAATGCATGGGGAAGCAAATTTGACCCTGCCGTAAAAATGTCAAATGTCAATTTAGGACTATCGTTTTAGCAATTTTGGTAGATCTCCTGTCCCCCATAATTTGTGCAAATATTTGGGCCCAGGGCTTATTTGGTTCTGGAGAAGATTTTTAAAGGTTTTTACCATATATGGGCATGGCAGCCATTTTGGTCAATGGACCACGACCATTTTAGCAATCGATTCTCCTGCCCCAAGGAGGCTCCACATGAAATTTTAGAAACACTGGCCCAGAGGAGAAGTTGTTTGAAATTATCAATATTTTTTCCATACAAATGTATGGGGGCCCATACAAATGCATACAGAAGCAAACTTGACCTCACCATAAAGGTCAAACGTCAAGGTACGACCATCATTTCAGCAACCTTGGTAGACCTCCCGTCCCTGATTTGTGCAAAAGATTCAGCCTGAAGGCATCCTGTTCTGGAGAAGAAGATTTTTAAAGGTTTTTACCATATATGGGAATAGCGGTCTTCTTGGTCAATGGACGGCAACTATTTCAGCAATCTTTCATTCCCCTGCCCCAGGGAGGCTCCCAATGAAATTTGAGCAACATTGGCCCAGAGGCTCTAGAGAAGTCATTTGAAATTCTTAACATTTTTCCCATACAAATGCATAGGGAAGCAAACTTGACCTCGCCGTAAAAAGGTCAAATGTCAATGTACAACCATTATTTAAGCAAATTTAGTAGAAATTTAGTAGCAAATTTAGATTTATGCAAAGATTCAGCCACAGGGCATCCTCGGTTCTGGAGGAGATTTTTAAAGTTTTTACCATATACGGGGCATGGCAGCCATCTTGGTCAATGGGACAGCAACTGTTTTAGCAATTGTTCATTCCCCTGCCCCAGAGAGGCTCCAAATGAAATCTGAGCAACATTGGCCCAGAGGTCATTTGAAATTCTCAGCATTTTTCCCGTACAAATGCATAGGGAAGCAAACTTGACCTCGCCTTAAAAAGGTCAAATATCAATGCACAACCATTATATTAGCAACTTTGGTAGATCTCCTGTCCCCGATGATTTATGCAAAGATTCAGCCACAAGGCATCCTGTATTCCAGAGAAGATGATTTTTAAAGTTTTTACCATATATGGGCATTGCCACCATCTTGGTCAATAGACCGCGACCATTTTAACCAGGTTTCGTTCCACCCAACCTAAGGAGGCCCCATATGAAATTTGAGCAAAATTGGCTGTGGCTTCAGGGGAGAAATAGTTTGAAAATGTTAATGGACGGAAAGACGATGGACAAAAAGAGATCACTATAGCTCATCCTGAGCATAGCTCAGGAGAGCTAAAAAGGGTAAGCAATCTTTATTGTGTGTTTGTTTGTGTTGTTTTACGGCCCAGTCAACCCAATGGGATCATGTCGGGCGCGGTCAGTTTACCTAACCACACTTTTCCTGGGCAGGCTTAGTCCTCTTAAGCAGTAAACCATTATTGTGCACAAATTTTCGCCAGAAACTGACAACTGCGCTTCTTGAATCAGCGGAAAGGAGAGAATGACCGTAGAAAACATTTCATGATCAAATCTCCACTAAAGAATTTTGCCGACCCGGAGGGGATCAAACCTGCAACCGCCTGATCACCAGTCCCATGCGCATCTGAGCCACCGATGCCAGCTTTTACGGTGTGACTGTCTTAACCTCGTGCACACTGCTATTAAGTTCCACATATTCAATAGTTACCTACTTATGGATTGCACAAGGTCAGTTTGTGTGTGTTGAGGTTTTATGGCCCAGTCAACCCAATAGGGTCATGTCGAGCGCTGTCAGTTTACCTAACCACACGTTTACTGGGCAGGCTTAGTCCTCTAAGCAGTTAACCAGTATTGTGCACATTCTTTCGCCAGAAACTGACAACTGCCCTTCTTGAATCAGCGGAAGGGAGAGAATGACCGTAGAAAATATTTCATGATCAATCTCCACGAAAGAATGTTGCCAACCTTGGCGGGGGTTGAACCCGCGACCTCAGAAACTGAGAAAGGGAGAGCAATCTTTTTTGTACAGGACACACCTTCTTAACCTCATACATACTGCTATAAAGTTTCATTGAGATATTCCATACTTACCTACTTACGGTATGCAGTCTAAATTTTCATCGAAGGGAAGTCGCTCAGAAATTGAAAAGCAGAGCAATCTTTTTTGTACGCAACACATTGTCTTAACCTCATACACATTGCTATAATTAAAGTTTCATCAAGCTATTCCATATGGTTACCTAGTTATGGCATGCACAAGGGAAGTATGGAAAAAAATCTAATCAAAAGTAATTCAGAAAGAGCAATTATTTTTGCTCATGACATTCTGTCTTGACCTCATACACACTGCTATGAAGTTTCAGTCTGCTATACCATATGGTTACCGAGTTATGATGCACACAATGTTAGTATGTAAAATTCTTATCAAAGGGCAGTAACTCAGAAAGTAACCATTTTTGTATGCGACATGCCATACACATTGCTATGAAGTTTCATCAAAATATTCCTTACGGTTACCTAGTTATGGCGCACACTAGTCTGTAAAAAACTAATCAAAGGGCAGTTACTCAGAAACTAAAAAGGTAAGAGCAACTATTTTTGTACGCAACACACTGTCTTGACCTCATACACATTACTATCAAGTTTCATCAAAATCTCTCTTAAAGTTACCTAGTTATGGTGCACACAAGAATTGTTTATGCCAGACGGACAGATAGCCGGACAATGCCATAATACATTCATTTTTTCAAAACTACGTTTATGAAAATAGCTAAAACCATTCCGATCGGAAATCCAAGATGGCCACCACCTTCAAAACCTATTTTTCAATTCTTCTCCTAGACCAAAAGGCCAATTGACTTGAAACTTAGTAGGAAGCATTAGGGCGACTTATAGATTAAAAATAGCTAAAAACTTTCAGTCGGCCACCATATATAATGTAAAACCTATTTTTTGCTTCTTCCCCTGAACTGAAAGGACATTTGATCCAAAACGGCTTCCCCTGAACTGAAATGACATTTGACCCATAACTTGGTAGGAAGCATCGGAGTGACTAGTAGATCAAAAATAGCTAAAATGGTTCCTGATTGGAAAATCCAAGATGGCCTCCATCTTGAAAATTCATTTTTCGCTCCTCCTCCTGAACCAAAAGGCCAATCGATGAAACTTAGTAGGAAGCATCGGGATGATTTGTAGATTAAAATAGCTAAAACAGTTACGATTGGACATCCAAAATGACAGCCAGCTTAAAAATCTATTTTTCACTTTTTCTCCTGAGCCAAAAGGCCAATTGACTGAAACTTGGTGGGCAGCATCAGGGTGACTTGTAGATCAAATATAGCTAAAATCCTTCCGTTCTGAAATCCAAGATGGGTCGCAGTGGCCACAAGACGGTCGCAGTGGAAAATCGATTTTTCACTTCTCCTGAAACGGAACGCCAATTGACTTGAAACTTGGTAGGAAGCATAGAGGTGACTTGTAGACCAACAAGAGGGCTACGATGGCCCTGTATCGCTCCCCCGATTTCCAGACAAGTTCGAGTCAGTTGGCTTTTCAGTTCAAGAAAAAGTTCATATAGAGGATTTTCAATCAGAATTATTTCAGCTTCTTTTTGATCTACAAGTCACTTCGATACTTCATATGAACTTTCGAGTCACTTGACCTTTTTGTCAGGAGAAAAAATTCAAAATAGATTTTCAACATGGTTGCTAGGGCAACCATCTTGGATTTCCAATCAGAATGGGTTTAGCTATTTTTGATACTTCCTATCAAGTTTCGAGTCAATTGGCCTTTCTGTTCAGACCACCAAGTTCAAAATAGATTTTAAAGATGGCAACTTTGGCTGCAATATTGCATTTCTGATCTGAACAATTTTAGCAATTTTTGATCTACAAGTCACCCAGGTACTTCTTATCATAAGTCAACTGGCTTTTGGTTCAGGACAAGGGCAAAATAGCTTTCCAAGATGGTGACTACCTTGGATTTCCTATTGGAACAATTTTTGACATTTTTTATCCACAATCACCCTAATGCTTTCTACCAAGTTTCGAGTCAATTGGCCTTTTGGTTCAGAAGCCAAAAAAAATGAGTTTCAAGATGGCAGCCATCTTGGATTCCGATCAGATCGACTTCAGCTATTTTTTTATTTCTTATTTGTTTTACGGCCCTTCAAGAATACTTCACTTATATATAGCAGATTGGTATAGCAAAGGTGGGGGAAAACTGGAGAACCCAGAGAAAAACCAACTGGCCATCCTAAGTAGAACTTGGCTTTCACACGTGACCCGAGCAAGGCTGGAACCATAGCGGTTAGAAACCTAATGGATTATGAGTCAACTCTCCTATGCACTAGGCTACGAGGGTCATCTTTTTTTATCCACAAGCAGGGATTATTCTGGCCCCCGATTTTTGTGAGAGAAAAAAATCCCATTTGGACAAAAGCAGGGAGAGATTTTCAAATTCAGTGAGATTTTTTTTTCGCTCGCTCAGACAAACTGAGATTTTATTTTTTTTTTTTTTTTTTTGTTAAAGGTCAGATTTTGTATCATAAATGTATGTTTAAGTAATTAGTATTATTATTGCTTATTTTGTAATGTACTATAAATCAGATTAATAAAACTGTTATATATAGGGTGTTTGATTATTTTAAGTATCATTATTTTCATGTTTACTGCAAGTGTTTATATATAAATTTGAACTTTCTGGAAAATCATGTTTACAATAACAAGTTGTTTATATTCTTTTTGGAATTTCCAGATGGAATATTCTAGATTAAGCTATTTTTGGCATGTCACAGAACATTCAATTTTTCTTGACAAATACAGGATAATAAGTGATGCCTCTAGTACTGTAATTTTTTTAGAATGTGCTTTGATATTATGTAAGGAGAGAAGATTTTCATATGAGCATCTTTGTACACTTTCATTCTTTACTGGATTACTTCAATGTTTCATCAATTCTGGAATTAAACTCTGAATTCAAGGACTTTAAATTGTGGGGTCAGAAACTGCAATTCAAAGGATTTGTTTCAGAAATTCTTCTGGAATATTTCTCAGGGATTTTGTGACATTATCCAATGATTTTTTTACCTGGGAGTTCCGATTCATATACTCATAATTTTTCTCTGGGACTCACAAATTTTTATATAAATGAGCCCATGAGCTCACAAAAACAGTAGATCCCTGAGCTCACAAAAACAGTAGATATCTGCTCTTAAATATATTACAGATTCATGATTTTATCATAGGACTCATGGAATTTCAATTATGTGCCCTTGAGACTGGTAAGAATTTTTTCTGTCTTGCACATTTTCTTATTTTCTGTTATCAACAAATACTGTAAATAATTTTAAAGCTTGTTGCTGGTTTCACTTTCATTTCTTTCTCGTTACGCCTGTAACAAAATGCAAACAGCTGAATAAGGGCGTCATGGGATTGTTATTCATCAGGCTCAGTTCGGTCGTGTTTGATCGTCATCCGAATCAGGGGAGGAGAGCGTGGCCGCTTCAGTCGAGCTGGGTTGTGCTCGAACAAGATACATGTTAATGTTGCCATCCCGACTGGACGGCTTCGGAGCGGATAATTTTCTTTCTTTTTCCGAGTCGGCGGACATTTTTTTTGCTGACTCGAGGTGGCGATCAAACAAGAGGCCCACGGGCCACGGGTCGCTCACCTGAGTGACATAGCCACTGCAGATATGCAGATGTTATGCAACAGTTTTCCAATCCTGTCATCGCAACTAATGAAAAGATCATCATTTAAGCAGTTCTTTATTTTGAAGAAGATATATGGCATGCCAGTCAATTAAGCGTGATCATTGAACAAACTCTAAATGGCAGCCAGCTTGGATTTACAATCGGCACGATTTAAGCTATTTTTGATCTACGAGTCACCCCAATGCTTCCTACCAAGTTTCGAGTCAACTGGCCTTTCAGTTAAGGAGAAGAGGCGAAAAATAGATTTTCAAGATGGCTGCCATCTTGGATATCCGATTGGCACGATTTTAGCTATTTTTGATCTACAAGTCACCCCAATGTCTCCTACGAAGTTTGGAGTCAATTGGCCTTTTGGTGCAGGAGAAGAAGCTAAATATAGATTTTCAAGATGGCGGCCATGGTGGCCATCTGGGATTTCTGATCAGAACGATTTTAGCTATATTTGATCTACAAGTCACCCTGATGCTTCCTACTAAGTTTCGAGTCAAGTGACTTTTGGGGTTTAGGAGAAGAAGCGAAAAATAGATTTTCAAGATAGCTGCCATGGCGGCCATCTTGGATTTACGATCGGCATGATTTTAGCTATTTTTGATCTACACGTCACCCAAATGCTTCCTACCAAGTTTCGAGTCAACTGGCCTTTGGGTTCAGGAGAAGCAAAAAATAGATTTTCAAGATGGCAGCCATGGCGCCCATCCTGGTTTTACGATCGGCATGATTTTATCTATTTTTGATCTACAAGTCACCCCGATGCTTCCTACCAAGTTTGGAGTTAATTGGCCTTTCGGTTTAGGAGAAGAAGCGAAAAATAGATTTTCAAGATGGCTGCCATGGCCGCCATCTTGGATTTCCGATAGGCACTATTTTAGCTATTTTTGATCTATAAGTCACCCCAATGCCTCCTACAAAGTTTGGAGTCAATTGGCTTTTGGGTTTAGGAGTAGAAGCGAAAAATAGATTTTCAAGATGGCGGCCATCTTGGATTTCCGATCGGCACGATTTTAGCTATTTTTGATCTACAAGTCATCCTGATGCTTCCTTGCAAGTTTGGAGTCAATTGGCCTTTCGGTGCAGGAGAAGAAGCTAAATATAGATTTTCAAGATGGCGGCCATGGTGGCCATCTGGGATTTCTGATCAGAACGATTTTAGCTATATTTGATCTACAAGTCACCCTGATGCTTCCTACTAAGTTTCGAGTCAAGTGACTTTTGGGGTTTAGGAGAAGAAGCGAAAAATAGATTTTCAAGATAGCTGCCATGGCGGCCATCTTGGATTTACGATCGGCATGATTTTAGCTATTTTTGATCTACACGTCACCCAAATGCTTCCTACCAAGTTTCGAGTCAACTGGCCTTTGGGTTCAGGAGAAGCGAAAAATAGATTTTCAAGATGGCGGCCATGGCGCCCATCCTGGTTTTACGATAGGCATGATTTTATCTATTTTTGATCTACAAGTCACCCCGATGCTTCCTACCAAGTTTGGAGTTAATTGGCCTTTCGGTTTAGGAGAAGAAGCGAAAAATAGATTTTCAAGATGGCTGCCATGGCCGCCATCTTGGATTTCCGATAGGCACTATTTTTGATCTATAAGTCACCCCAATGCCTCCTACCAAGTTTAGAGTCAATTGGCTTTTGGGTTTAGGAGTAGAAGCGAAAAATAGATTTTCAAGATGGCGGCCATCTTGGATTTCCGGTCGGCACGATTTTAGCTGTTTTTGATCTACAAGTCATCCTGATGCTTCCTTGCAAGTTTGGAGTCAATTGGCCTTTCGGTTCAGGAGAAGCAGCAAAAAAATAGATTTTCAAGATGGCCGCCTAGATGGCCACCATGGCGGCCATCTTGGATTTCTGATCGGCACGATTTTAGCTACTTTTGATCTACAAGTCACCCTGATGCTTCCTAGCAAATTTGGAATCAATTGGCCTTTCAGTTCAGGAGAAGAAGCGAAAAATAGATTTTCAAGATGGCGGCCATCTTGGATTTCCAATCGGCACGATTTTAGCTACTTTTGATCTACAAGTCACCCTGATGCTTCCTAGCAAGTTTGGAGTCAACTGGTCTTTGGGTTCAGGAGAAGAAGTGAAAAATAGATTTTCAAGATGGCGGCCATCTTGGATTTCCGATTGGCACGATTTTAGCTATTTTTGATCTACAAGTCACCCTGATGCTTCCTAGCAAGTTTGGAGTCAACTGGCCTTTCGGTTCATCAGAAGCGAAAAATATATTTTTAAGATGGCGGCCATCTTGGATTTCCGATTGGCACGATTTTAGCTATTTTTGATCTACAAGTCACCCTGATGCTTCCCAGCAAGTTTGGAGTCAAAAGGCCTTTCGGTTCAGGAGGAGAAGCCAAAAACAGATTTTCAAGATGGCCGCCATGGCGGCCATCTTGGATTTCCGATCGGCACGATTTTAGCTACTTTCAGGCCTCCTAGTGGCCCACTTTGAAAATATAGGTTTTTATGTAGGTTCTTCTTACTCAAAATATAGGTTATTTACAGGTTTTTCAATAAAAAATATAGGTTAAAAAAAGGTTCTTCCAAACTCACATAGAGATTTAAAACTGAAGAAAAAATATTTGATGAATTTTTGCACCACAATTATTCAGATAAAGTTGATCTGAATTTTACATAGTCCGAGCGAGCGAAGCGAGCAAGGAAAAAAAAATACAATTTCTTGACAGTTTTCATCACTTTTTTGGGACTAAAAAGTAAAAATAGTAGGGCATTTTGAAGAAAAGTTAGGGTCAAGTCGCGAGAAGGTTCAAAAAGTGAAAAATATTGGTTTTTTCATGAAAATACAGGCTTTTTATAGGTTTCATGAACAAAATAAAGGTTTTATAGGTTTGACACAAAATTATAGGTTATTATAGGTTTTGCTAGGAGGCCTGTACTTTTGATCTACAAGTCACCCTGATGCTTCCTAGCAAATTTGGAATCAATTGGCCTTTCGGTTCAGGAGAAGAAGCGAAAAATAGATTTTCAAGATGGCGGCCATCTTGGATTTCCGATCGGCACAATTTTAGCTATTTTTGATCTACAAGTCACCCTGATGGTTCCTAGCAAGTTTGGAGTCAATTGGCCTTTCGGTTCAGGAGAAGCGAAAAATAGATTTTCAAGATGGCGGCCATCTTGGATTTCCGATCGGAACTATTTTAGCTATTTTTGATCTACAAGTCACCCTGATGCTTCCTACCAAGTATCAAGTCAATTGGCCCAGGGGTGTAGGAGGAGTAAGCTTTTAAAGCAATTGTTGACGCCGCACGATGGACACTGACTGACCACAATAGCTCACCCTGAGCACGAAACTTCGTGCTCAGGTGAGCTAAAAAGCGCTTACTTAAACCAGAGACCGACAATGAAATTTTACGATAAAGCTTTTCAGTGATACAGATTAATAAATGGTTACCTGCAGTCGTATGCGTAATGAATTTTGGCGCCACAATAATTCAGAAACCGGTCAAACAGAACAGTCCGATAGTCTCGAAATGAACCGCATGTGCAAAATTGGAACTTAACGGCGCGAAATGAGAAAAATTCAGCGTGCGTTTTTTTTTCTCACTCCGGGAATTTTGATGCGATTTCTTACAAAAAAAAATGCGAGAATATCGCGAAATCGCGCCAGAAAATGATCCCTGCACAAGTCACCCCGATGCTTCCTACAAAGTTTCAAGTCAGTTGGCCTTTCGGTTCAGGAGAATCGAAAAGATTTTCCCAGATGGCTATCATGGATTTCTGATCGGAACAATGTAGCTAATTGTAATCTACAAGTCACTCAGTGCTTCCTACCAAGTTTCAAGCCAACTGGCCTTGACTGCATCGAAGCTGATGCAATTCAAATGGGTATCTACAACATGTGCCTTTATAAAGTAGACAAAAAGTACGGCTGTTATCTGAAGACTATGGAATTGCTTGACAGCACGCTTATAGGGTATGTGTGGTAATTAGGTCGAATACGGTTATGTTTTATTGAAATTTCTATGGTTAATGCGGTGTAGATCCTGATCAGATGCCTCATTATGTAGTGTCTGCTCTTGGTCTACATTGTTTGCCAATGTCCCTTTTATTGAACGCTAGGCATAAATGAATGATTTTTTTTCTTTTCTCTACAAAACATATACTGTTCTACGCTGACATGAGAACTGCAGTCAATTCTAGCAGGTACCTGCAATCTGACCACCCTTCTTGTCTTGGCCAAGAAAAAAAATGCTTCTGGTTTCTTGCTATTTAGAGTAGGAAGGTTGATTTTGCTTAGTTTTCAACACAGCCATGTATACTCCACAGCATTATCTATGCAAATACATTTTCTAAGCCAAAGTCTCAAGATAACCAAACATGGACAGCGAAATACACGCCCCCTTCCCACAAACTGCACGCACAGCATATATATAGATACATTTTTTTTTTAATTTGAATAGGTTTACAGTTGGCATAAAAATAAATGGGAAACCAAACACTTTTTTGTCTTAGCTCTTTAGCAGCTAGCTGTCTTTTTTATGTACCGATGCATCCAAAGTAGGTTCCTTTTAACCCTTATCCTGCTGTTCACGACAACCCCTACCTTTGCAAACAGTGCTGGTCCAGATCAGATGAAGTTTTGTTTGATTTGGGCTTGTCACTTTCAACCTCTTTCAGTCATATAGTGACGATGTCTGGATGTGGCAGGGAGCTCAATGTTCCTTTTATAGTGCTGCCTCACTGAAATATCACGCCCAAGACACTTTGACATGATATTCTACCCAGTCATATTATACTGACACTGAGCTGACCAGTTCTAGCTCTATTTTCTTAATGCGGAGCACCAAGCGAAAGACCGGACCTGGCCGGGGATCGATCCAGCAACCTCCCGGTCACAAAGCGGACGCTCTACCACGGAGTCGGTTCAGATGAAGAAACCATTTGATCAAGATCTACACTGTCATTCGGTTTGTGAATTTGAACGAATACATTATATGATGTAATCTGATTGGCTGATAGTCAGAAATTGGTAATTAAATCATTCGGCAGGATAAGGGTTAATAAAAGTATTTATGAATTCATAATGCTGGAAAAATGATGTAAAAGAAAGAAGATCACTTTCCTATTACACACTTTATTACATTTATGGAATATGAAGAACACCACAACCCCTTTATAACACTTCTACTTGGATCCAAATCAAAACCATGTTAGCTTGTATTCAAACAAAAAATATATAGACTATATAGAAAAATGACCATTTATGGTCATTTTTCTATATAATCTACATGTTTTTGTTTGAGTACTTTTGATGCCCATCTTTAAAATGTCTTTATATCTGTATTATAAAGAGGTTTCAGCGTATATGAAAGTCTTCTAATGTAAAATGAAATGACAACTGTAATATCCTCCTAACACTGAAGTCAAGTCACTAGGTCAACAATCAGTTCATATTGTAAGGCCTATCAAACTACTATCAGTATGAGTAAAGTGGCCCCTGACAACCATTCTGTTGCCACGGAAACACATTAGTTTCTTCTTCTCTTTCTCTTCTTATCCTCTTCTTCAAACGTATGTGTATACCAATAGTAGAATGACACTGTTGTTGTTGCTGCTGCTGTTGCTGTTGTTTTATTGGGGGAAAGGGGGACCCTGACTGTTGTCATAGAAACCCTCCACAAGGAAGTAGACCCAATATGGTACCTGTACAGCTAAACTGCACACGTGACCACATCAATTATCATCATCATCATTTCTTCATCATCATTATCTTCATCATAATAGGAGTTGGACTAACTGCACTGTGAAGTCTCCAGTGTCGGAAGTTAAGTGTGTAACAGAATGGCTAGCTGTCTACTTTGATCTGTAACAAACAAAACAGAACCATTATGCAGGGCTGTGGAAATACCATGCCAGACTCATCCCATTTCCCAGAAGACAAATAAGAAATTTCCATTTTCTTGTCTTTGGACAAGGACTTCATAGCTCTAGATAAGAAGATTATGAGCTATATATTCCTTACTTCACAAAGAAAACAAGTTGTGGTGCTTATTAGGAATGCCTTGGAGTACCCACATTTGTTTTCTTTGAGAATTAAGAAAAATGTTTTTGAACGAGCTGGGGTTTAACATGTCGACATGTCAACCCTTGCGAGTCATTTTGTTGTCTCCCGGAGAGAGGGAGAAAAGAGATAGTAGTTGAGATGAAAGAGGGACAGGGGAGGAACAGAAAAGAAAGTAAGAAACAGAAGAAAAACATTCTCCCTCTACCCTTACCTGCTACAAGGACAGCAGGCCTTGCCCAACTATAAGCTACTCTCAGTTGGACGCCCTGGTGACATAACATACACGACACCTTCGTCACACCCGACCACCCCAAGAAAAATATTTTATTTTCGTGCAGAACTTGGTTGGACAAGTGGATTTTGACCATTTATTTGTCCACTGACAAGTAATAAAATTTGATAATTTCTCAACCCTACATTATGTGGCAGCAACAAAAGATAAATTACTACGAAATATTAGATGACGGATGCTTTTGTTTGTGTTGAGGTTTTACGGCCCAGTTAACCAAATGGGGTCATGTCGAGCGCTATCAGTTTACCTAACCACACGTTTACTGGGCAGGCTTAGTCCTTAAGCGGTTAACCAGTATTGTGCACATTCTTTCGCCAGAAACTGACAACTGCCCTTCTTGAATCAGCGGAAGGGAGAGAATGACCGCCAAAAATATTTCATGATCAATCTCTACGAAAGATGTTGCCGACCTCAGCCGGGGTTGAATCTGCGAACTCCTGGTCTCCAGTCAGACGGCGCATCCAACTGAGCCACCGAGGCCGACAAGATGACGGATGAATTTGACTGGATTCCAGCATGGGTGAGTAAAGGTTTATTATCGTTCTTCCAACCTATGCTTTACATTCAGGCTTATAATATCTTGAGGTGATGTACGCCGACATTGAAATGAAATTTTTAAAGTAGAATTAATTTCAATTAAAGCATATTCACCTCAAGATATTATCAAATGTCCCTCCTCCCACCCTGCTTTCACTGTTAATTTTTATTGCTCCCTTACAAATAGTGATGTTTTCGACCTCGTGTCTAATATCTATAGTAACAATGGAATATTTCAGAATATTTGCGTATCACTCGATGTAAATTTTAACGAATCGTTAACTAACGACGTCGTTAGCTTTGAACAACTGAGCCCAGGGTTGAAGCTAGGGCTGATGCAAATCTATAAAGTTGGTGAACAGTGAAATATAGGGCCATCCTTAAAAAATTGTTTTTTTTTTTTTTTTGCTGTACCCCGACCCCGACCGACTCACCGAAACAGTGCCAACCCTAAACTTTTTTTGGCCAGTTACGGCTATCGATTTTTTCCCCCCGCAAGTTTCCATCAATTTCAGTTCTGCTATGCCGTTTCGGATCAGCTATTATTCATTTGCTCATGCAGAGGCTTGGCTTCATCCAGTCATAGCAAAAGCAAGTGTCTATTGATTTTCCAACAATATGGCAGAGGAGGTCACGTTCAGCATGCCTGTATTCAAAGAAACTGAAAATAAGACCACAGCTGTCATTAAAAATGCCATTCGGAGTGTTGAAAAATCTTCAACATGGTTTGACATTTTCGACTATAGCACGGATAGACTGTCGGATGATGATTTCCCCACTGATATGTGGGACAAGTTTGAAAAGTTAGCAACTATAGGGGTTTCTTCAACAGTGAACAGAGAACAGTTTTACCCAGATCCATACGAAAAAATAAGTGTTTTGAGAGATTTTGATGAGTCTCTCAGGTATGCAACCATCCATATCAAACTGGGCAGTAACCATGAAAATGAGCATGAATCGGCTGCAAAACAGGTAACTGGAGGGGTGGGGAGAAGAGATGCTGGATGAAGAATGCCATATGCAATCTTTTATGTGAATAAAAAAGGAAAACTATTAAATATGTCCAATGAACAGCATCTTTATTTTTCCTTCAACAAATACTGCTAGAGTCTTGTCATTTATTCTGAATTATGTTAGCAAATTGAATTTGTCAAACAGCATTGCTGAAGCTCAGTGGAGAAATGATCAGCGTGTAAGATTGCATATTAAGATTTCATTTTTTCACCACCATGTCACTATGAATACTGCCAGATAACAAAGATACTCAAAATCTCTGAAAAATCAGACATACAGGAGGCATCCTCATTGTCCTGACCTGAATAAGAGTACAAGTCTGAGTTGTCAGAAGTTTTGTCAAAACTACCTTTCTTTTCTAGCAGTATTTGTTGAAAGAAAAATAAATTTGATTGTGTTAGGGTTTAACGACACGTCAACCCTTGAGGGTCATTTTGTGTCGTCTCCCAGAGAAAAGAGATAGAAGAGAGAGTAGAGGAGATGAAAGAGAGGGACAGGGAAGAAAGAGGAACAGGAATGAAAGTGAAGAAACAGAAGAAATAAAAACATTACCCCTCTACCCTTACCCACTACAAGAATAGCAGGCCTTGCCCAACTGTAAGCCAATATCAGTTGGACGCCCCGGTGATGTAAGATACAGTAGCTGTTCACTGGACATACTAGTTTTCTTTTTTATTCACATGAAAGATTGCATATGGCATTCTTCATCCAGCATCTCTTCTCCCCACTCCCCCCCACCCCTCCATCTTCCAGCTTTCACTTCACCTAAATAAAATACTAAAAAAAAAAAAACCGTACCGAACGACCAATTTAAATAAGCTTGGGTCGGGGTACAGCAAACATACAATTTTTTAAGGATGGCCTAGGTTGTGGTCAATTGTATTGGGGTTTAACAACCTGTCAACCCTTGCGAGTCATTATGTGTTGTCTCCTAAAGAAAGGGGGAGGTGAGATAGAAAAGACAGTAGAGATGAAAGAGAGGATGGCAGAAAGAGGTGAAGAAAGAGAATAAAAACATTCCTCCTCTACCCTTATCTGCGCTCTCTGTTATATATTTAGATTTACAGTCATGTACATACTATTATGTATTTAATACTGAATATAGCAAAACTACTTACTTTAATACACGTTGCATATATGTATGCCTGTATTTATGTGTGTATGTTCATGTAAATATATGTACATGTATAAATATAAATGTTTTTGTGTATATGTATGTATGTGTCTGTATGAATATGTAGATGTATTCGTAACTGGTATGTCTCATTAAAAAATTACAAATGTTTAATAGTGTTCATAGCAAATACTACATTCTGCATCTTTTTAAATTATTCACCATCACGTGTTTAGTTCAATATTTCATATATTTCACAGATTCATATCAGTTCTTGACTTTTTTTTTTCTGAATCCCGTTGAAATATGTTCATGCTGATATGTATTGTATCTGCAGGGGTCAGGCTACAGGGCGACTGGGGCGAAATAGTCGCCCTTGAGGGCTCTAAGTCGCCCTGGGAAGCCCTGAGGGCGACAAAAACTTCGCCCTCGATTTTTGCAACTTTTGAAAAAGCTAATACTTGTGCAAAACGAACTTTTTGTTAGGAGAAATCCAGTAAAAATTGAACAAACATGCAAAGGTAAAATTCTTTTGAAAAAAGTTGTTAGAAGTATCAGAAATGCCACAGAATAAAAGTCTAATGTGGTTAAACAAGTTTTGGAGGAAAACTGTTTGCCTACTAAGTGACCAAAAGATCGTTTTCGTCAATGTCATTAGTTTTCGTGGGTGTCCGTTTTTTCATAAATGAACCATTTACGTGCTGTAAATTGGTCAGAAACAGCATTAAAAATGCTAAAAACTAAGTTTAAAAGCTGACAGACATTTTAGCTAACAAATTTCTTTTTATCATTATGTTTATAGCTTATCAGATCTTGATGTTTTGACTGAGTAGATCAATTTCCAAAAAGATATGGGTGCAGATATGATGCATTTGCCCTACTCACGTCTGTGTTTCTGTGGATCATTTAATTGGTTTAGAAGTAAGAATTAACAGATCTACAGTAAAAATTGTTTCCTTTTTTGTTAATTCCCAAGACAATGTGGTAAAGCAAGTAGAGAGTCCTTAAGTGTCATGTTTTCAGTAAGATGATAGGTTAACTGGGTCTTAACTTCTCCTTCATCCTATAAAACTTCTCCCTGTTTTGTCTGGAGGGAGAAGTCACTTCTCCCTAAATTTCTGAGCCAGGTTGACCCCTGATCTGTATTTAAAAATAAAATATGTTTAAACTAAGGGTAGCAGATCTTGCCCAACTATAAGCCAGTATCAGTTGGATGCCCCTGTGAGGTAAGAAACACACCACCTAAGTATATTTCCAGATAATTTTTTTTTTTGGTATTTCTCAACCGAGCTTGTGGATATGTGGAAGTATGCGGATACTGCTTCTAAAGTCAAATAAAATTACATGTGTTTCAGGTTACATGAATTTTAAAATAGGGGTGGTAGGTCCGAAAATATTTATTTTGTTGAAGGTTTTTACATGGGGTATGAATATGGTAAAACAGGGAAATCTCCACAAAAATCAAACTTTAGAGTTGGTGGTTTGTTTGTTTGTGTTGAGGATTTACTGCCCAGTCAACCCAATGGGGTCATGTCGAGCGCGGTCAGTTTACCTAACCACACCTTTACTGAGCAGGATTAGTCCTATAAGCAGTTAACCAGTATTGTGCACATTCTTTCGCCAGAAACTGACAACTGCCCTTCTTGAATCAGTGGAAGGGAGAGAATGACTGTAGAAAATATTTCATGATCAATCTCCACGAAGAATGTTGCCGACCTCGGCAGGGGCTGAACCCGCGACCTCCTGGTCTCCAGTCGGACGGCGCATCCAACTGAGCCATTGAGGCCGGCAGGGTTGGTGGTGAAAAATTAGGCACTGTCAGGTAACATGAAAAACTTATTTTAGGCCTTATCTAGAGCTATGAGTAATGAATTGCAGGCAGTGTCTCAGACTTGCACATTCAAAGCGTCTACCAAGGACTCTCAATAATTACCTAGCCCTCATCTTCCTCCTTTTACGCTTCAACCTTCGCATTCGCTTCTTTCGCCACTGAAAAAAAAAAAAGTACTTTTCAGTCAGGGAATTCACTGTTCAGCAAAATGCATCAATATCTATGTGAAATATACTTTCAAATTTTTAAAAAAAACATTACTGACCAAGATCTCTGAAAAATATTTGTGCAATGCAAACTGGTGACAGAAGTAACAGATTTGAATTAAAAACAATTGAAAAAATGCCTAAAAAATGTATACCCAGGAATTGCCAGGACAAAAAAAAAAAATATTTTTGTGGAATTCACAAATCTGTAGAGCTTACAAACACGAAGTGAATATACATTTGTGCATTTTTTTTTTTTTTTTTTTTTTTTTGTAAACAAAAGCTTTAAGAGAAAATAGAAAGGCCTTTTCTTTTCCCTAAGCTAAAATGTTAACAGTCACCAAAAAATGTGATCTAACTACAGACGGTTAAGCAATCAATACATCTATTCCCGAGCCTTTTGCCAGGATTAGTTAAAACACTTCAGGGCATGTTAGTGTTTTTGTTTGTGTTGGGGTTTACTACCCAGTCAATCCAATGGGGCCATGTCAAGCGTGGTCAGTTTAGGGATTGGTGTCCACACATTTACTGGGAAGGCTCAGTCACCAGTATTGTGCACATTCTTTCGCCAGAAACTGACAACTGCCCTTCTTGAATCAGCGGGAGAGAATGTCGCATGTCAGTGTTGAAGTTGTACGACCCAGTCAACACTGTTCAAGTCATGTCGAGCCAGTCAGTTGACCTACTCTTTCCTGGACAGGCTTGGTCCTCTAAGCGGTTTACCAGTACTTGTGCACAATCTTTTGCCAGAAATTGACAATCAGAATCAGCAGAAGGGAGAGAATGACGGTATTGACAATAGAAAATATTTCCTGTTCAATCTCCACAGAAATGTTTCCGGACCCGGTAGGTATGGAACCGGCATCCTCCTGATCACCAGTCAGATAAACATTTCACTGAGTGACCCATGCAGGCTTTCTGGGCATCTGTGTACGAGCTCTGGCTATTTTCTGACTTAACAGCAGTGTACACAAAATTTTTGTGTGACAAATGATTAAAAATGTACTAAAATTTTTGGAAGTGGCTACTGACAACCGGTTGTCAGTAGCGATTTTCGTTATTGACAACCGGTTGTCAGTACCGCTTTTCGCTATTGACAACCGGTAAAATATTATTTAAGAATTGATTTTGAAACATTATTTACACAAATGTACAAAATTGTTTTAATTATAATAAATATTTCAATGACTTCCAGTTAAGATAAAACAATGATTATCATCTTTTGTCATGGGAGAGTGTGAAGGTGTGAACAACATTGGGTTGTATCTTCATTAACTCAGTCTGTGGTCTGATATAACTTTTGAAACCTGCCGGGACAATATGATTCAAATTCTGTTTAAGGGAAGTAGTAAATGTGGTCACTGGCTCACCATCTCCACAGTCAACCTTAAACCTGGGTATGTGAATGTTTTTGATACTTAAATCTAGACATCGAAGTACAAAATCAAATTTGTGCAATTTTGAAACAAGAAAGCACATATGTGACAGCTAACTGGGTGCCAATACAGCAGCAGCAGGGTAGTGCTGATTGTGGTCTTTTCGCTATAGCAACAGCAGTGCAATGGATACGAGCCAAACAAAATACTTTTCAGACAAAATACAAAATACTTTTCAGACAGGACAAACTGCGAGGCCATCTCATTAAATGTATAGAAAATGGAAGTTTTACCAAAAATATTTTGGTCCCAACAAATTTATATCCGATATGTCTAGACTCCTAGGATTTCGCATAGACTATCAGTATCTGTGTGTCACCTCTTCAATGATTGTGGGAAGTTTAGTATTCCTATTACTGGTTTCTGCTTTTCAACTTTAGTAGGTATAGTTTTACCAATTACCCTCTGACAAAATTCATCACCACTAAATTTTTCATGTATCACCAAAACTGAAGACAGTTGTGATGCTTTACATCTGGGTACAAAAACAAGGTATAATGTTTACCCAAAGTTTCAAAAAGCAGTGGGAACCCTGGTAAAATCACCTATTTCAGGGGTTCCCACTCATTTTTAATCTTGAGGTAAATTTGCTTTATTTTCTTGCTTGTGTACACCCTATAATAGTGACTCTTCAATGTTGGAGATACAAGGCAAATTTTGAGGACAAAAACCCTCTACAGAGGGTAAATGGGAATGCTGTATTTAGGCAGGTAATCATTAGATTCCCAGTGCTTTTAAGCCCCTGCATAGCGATTGATTGATTGTGTTGGGGTTTAACGACACGTCAACCCTTGAGGGTCATTTTGTGTCGTCTCCCAGAGAAAGGGAGAAAAGAGATAGAAGAGAGAGTAGAGGAGATGAAAGAGAGGGACAGGGAAGAAAGTGGAACAGGAATGAAAGTGAAGAAACAGAAGAAATAAAAACATTCCCCCCTCTACCCTTACCCACTACATTTGTACAAGGATAGCAGGCCTTGCCCAACTGTAAGCCAATATCAGTTGGACGCCCCAGTGATGTAAGATACACAGCACCTTCGCACCACCCGACCACCCCCCCTGCATAGCGAAAACATGCCTATGTAACATGTAATTTTGACCTCCTTAAAACCCACTTCTATATGGGTTAACATTATTTTTCATAGTTTGCTCGAAAACAGATTGTGGGTACTCAAGTACCAACATTCTATATTGTGAGCAGAAACATGAAAAATATCAGTTTTTGGAGGTGAAATTCTCTAGGGTAAAGGACGCCAATTTCAGGTATCTGATCATTTCGGACCCAAAAACTTAAAATGCCTCAAAAATAGTCCTGACGGACTGTACTCATCACTTACATCGGCAAAATCGACGTTTAATCCACGCGCCGTTGGAAATGGTTGTTTCGACAATGGCATGCTAAACGAACATGCCAAGATCGTTTTTTTCCCTTTCTCAATGTCACGGCAATGTTACATACCGCCAAAGTTTCAAATCCAAAACATGTTGGCTCAGGTTTTAGGGGTGAGACACTCACACATATTATATAAAATTTGTTTCTGTTTGAGAAACTGTATGATATGTGCATCTTCTGATAAAAGAATTTCAATCAATGAAAAATGAAGGCATTTCTGTCATATAGAATGGTCCGAATTTCCCCTCCTGGTAAAAACTGTCATGTAATTTGTCATGTAATTTCGAACCACGTGATTCTAAATTCAGACAGATGTTAAATCTATCAGGTTATCTTTATTACAAATTCTGGATGCATCTCGAACAGTTTTATGAAATCTGCTGTCTTGCTCAGTAATTAATTAAATACATCTGTCAGTATTGTCTTAATCAAGCCTAAAGAAAATACTTGCATGGGTCTGCTTGAATATCGGCTCTTATCTAAAGCTTTTTAATGCATCAGTTATGTTTAAAATCAGAATTGATTTAATTAGTCTTAGGTATACCTTAAAGACAATACAGGCGATGAAATTATGACTTATTGCTAAATTCCTCCTGTCAAGTGTCAGATATGACTTTTTTTTTTTAAAAGACGTGTCCGAAATTCCCCCCCTTTGTCTGAATTTCCCTCCTATTACCAGCTTCAATTTGAAACACATTTTTTCCGGTTTAACAGAGACAGCGTCGTACAACTTACAGTACAAGTTTCGCGAAGGTTATATCGTTCGCGCTCCACGATAAAAAATTTTGCTCCTTAGCGCGAAACAAGCGTGGGTTTAGCGCGGGTTTAGCGTGGGTTTTGCGCGACGCGTGAAGAATGGAACGCGAGGTTACGTAATCGTAGCGCGAAACGTATTACTGGCACGAGCGTGACAAGCGTGGAAAGGATTAACGACAGTAGTAAAATATTTCTATCACAGGTGAGTCTGTGAATAAAGATCGATTCACGGTACTTTTGCAGTAGATTTTGATCCAGAAGTTCTCATTCTGTTGACAGAAAACCACAGGACAATAAATAAAATTGCACATTATCTACATGTATGTGTGGACTTGCGCAACCTGAGCCGAGTCTTCCTTGTTTTATATCATTTCGCTTATTTGTGATCTCAGTGCCTTCGCGACAAATACAAATTGTCCGTCGGGAAATTGAGATTCCCCTTCAACTTAATTTATGTCCAGTCGGGGAAGTATTTCACAATCTGGCAATAAAATGCTTCTTTTTTTTTTTTTTTTTGTTAGTGGTTTAGATGAGTTATTGCATATGCGACCAGCATGTACAGCCCGACGTTAACTGGAGTTCCTTGGTGTAATTTGACGAAATACCTTGCCGATTTTTATTTATTTGTTATTCCATCATATAGTACAGTCAGCGTGGAGGTTATATCATCCATTCTCATGCGGATGCGTAAGGTGATCTGAGTCTGCACTAGTCGCAAAAGTCTCATTGTACCAAATGAGTTTTCCCAATCGCCGCACTCCGTGTCCCCAAAAATTAGGTTCATTCCCTTGTTCTCTATAAATATTTTCCAAAGTTGCAATGATACGCCACCAGACGACGACATACAATTCTAGGACGTTCGCATTTCCAGTATAGATTACAAAAATACAAGTGGAGATACCCGGAAGATGCAACAGTCACATTCCCTTGCCCCGCATGAAGAAACCGCATGCTCGTAACGGTAACGTCACGAGAAATCGAGGCGGATACAGCTAAGAGAAAAACACACTTATGTGCGTTAAATTATACAGAATTTTTTTCGTCAGAACTGCATATGAAACTTGCATGTATAAAAAGTAGAACCTAAGAATTTGGACAGAAAGGCCTATGCAAAGTGTAGACACAGATCAGACGCAACAGAGAAAAGGGGAATGGAACTAGTGAGGGGGAACAGGGAACATGGAAATTTGGAAACACTTTTAGGACACAAGACGTGCAACCAGTGAAGACTCAGATCATCTTCCGATGCAAGGGCGGTCAGATTTTGCCGGTTGTGGTGACAAACAGGCATGTACGTGTAAACTGTTCTAGAAGAGATTACAAATCTCTGGTTAAATACATCACCGTTTCAGTGAAGGTTCAAATGCGTTCTGTGGCGTCTGATCTGGGTCTACACTGTTTGCTCAGGCATGTCTGTCCGAATACGTAGAGTAAGTACGGAAATTAGATCAAATCGAACCCCTTTCAGAAATCGTCCTGGATCCGCCCCTGATTCATAAAAGAAATGCTGTGTTCGACTCGTAAATTTCATTATCAAGGCATATGCAATTAGCTCCCTTTAAACAGTAAAACCTAGAGTGAGGGCCTTACCCCGCATTTACCAGGGTATAAATAAATATTGGCACTGTTATTCTTTTACATCATCTATATATTGAGCATTATTAAAATACCCAAAAAATGCAACAGTCACAAAGCAACATTCTTTCCCTTGCCCCGCATGAAGAAACCACGTGCTCGCAGCGGTAACGTCACGTGAAATCTTGGCGGGAAACCGCTTCGGGAGAAAAACACAACTTAATTTATAGAGCCTTTTCTCGTCAGAAATGTACACAAAACTGGCACGTATTAAAAATATAAAGAACCTAAGTATTGGAACAGATAGGCCTATGCAAACAGTGCAGACCCAGATTAGACGCCGCAGAGAACAAGGGAATGAAACTAATTTGGGGGAACAGGAATCATGACAATTTGGAAAACACTTTTAGGACGATGAGACCTGTGCGACCAGTGAATACTAAGATCAACCTGCGAATCAGTCTTCGTTGTTTGTATGAGCTTCTTTGGCCTCTGTGCTTTTCAAGATCATCCCTGAGTGTATGCTTTTCTTAATTAAAGCCAATACTGGTGTCTTCAGAAGGTGTCTTTCACCGTCAAGCTAATAACAATTCAGATGAGTGAGTGAGTGTTTTACGTCCAACTAACAGTTAGGTCATGGAGAGATGGGGGCCTTGGTTTAAAGTCTCATATGAAAGACTGAAGAAGCCTGGGATCGAACTCATGACCCCTGCATGGGTTACAAGGCGAGCAGCTTCACCACTACACCACCGACTCCGAGGCACCCTTTCCTAATATGTCATACTGTTAAATATTTTATAAATGGGTCGCAGATATTGCACCATGCCCCGCCACTATACTAACATCAAGCAAGTGTCATAACTCTGTTAATAAATTAATAAAGTTTCAAGAAAATATCTTGAATTGTTTTCAAGTTACAGAGCGAACACAAATATATTACAGAAATCACTATGATATTCTCGATGTTCAAAGGGCCATGACTCCAAAAGTAGGCCACTCATCAACGTATATGAAAGAAAAGAAGGGCAGTTGTCGTTTCTGCTGAAATGATTAACAGCTAATGTCTGCCTGCCCCGGAAATGTGTGCGGGCTCGACAAGACCGAAATAGTTTTGACTGGGCCGTCTACGTCGGTACAAGGTTATTATGAATGAAGTATAATTTACGATGCCCGCGCCGGACAAAACCTACAATACTACAATGTATGTATGACCAGCAAAGACTCAGGTCAGTCTGTGCATCGACCCACTATGTAAAGCAAGCTTCTTGGATAGCCCTGAGTGCACAGACGGTGCATACTGTATGATCATCGAAGGGTCTGATCCTCGGGGGCGGGGGTCCTATATATGGCATAGTACGGATGTGCGTGCCGAATAGCCCCCTTTATCAGCACTGCCAGGTATATGATTGGCCCCCTTTTTTCAGCAAAAAGTATATGAATGGCCCGATTTTTCTGGTTTCCTATGTGAAAGGGCCCATTTTTTCTGACATCCTGGTATATGCACATGTTTTTCGCTCAGAGATTTTTCGTGGCTGCTTATCCTCTTGGTATTACACGAATTGACTGTGATATTTGTGATATTTGTGTAACAACCAGCAAAAAAGTGGGTACAAAAAAAATCAAAGAATAGGTCAACATTTTAGATGATCAAGTATATGAATGGGTCCGTTTTTTTTTTTTTTTTTTTTTTTTTTTTCAAAGGCGGGTATATGAATAGGGTAGGTTTTGAAATACTGGCTCGCACACCCGTACCAAAATTACCCCAAAGTTACCGCCCCCTCCCCCACCCCAAGGTCTGATCAGAATGTGCTATTGCAGTCGCACTGTTGATACCGCTTTGGACAGTCCGGCTATCGAAGGTTAATACGATCAGCGAATGCTCTGATCAGAATGTGCAGTTGCGCAGACTCACCCGAGTATTCACTTGTCGCACAAGACGTTTTGTTACATCCAGAGATTACAGGAGGTACATCTGATTAGCGAAGGCTCTGATCAGACTACTGATGTGCAGGTTCAGTGTGTGCATGCTGACCTGACTCTTCATACAAATTTTATTGTTGGTTTTGCCATACACACACTCGTGCGCGTAATGTTTGTGCAAACCTTTACGCAGCACTCTGAGTAAAATTTTCAACAGGCATTTTGAAATATTTTTCTCATTCTTCAATTTGACATTTCATGCAAATTGTCTCCATTGCATGAAATGTCAAATCCTGTTTTCTATTGCATGAAATGTCAAATCTGCTGTTTTCTGGGAAATAAAAAAAATAACCGTTTATTTGTCGTCTATTGAATTAGCCTTGAGTGGTAATCCAGAAATTTAGTGTTCGATACCCGGGAGCACAAAGTGTTGTGTCCTTGAGCAAGACACCTTATCTTCATAACTTAGCATTGGTTTCTACCCAGGAAGACTCTGCCTAGAATGTCCGCAAGGGTATATAATATATATCATTTTGAAGACGCTTCCCCGCCGATGCTAGATTTACATGTGCGTCTGTTTTATTCCTTAAATAAATTGAGGTCTTGGTTTTGCATATCGGATGCTGAAGTCACCAAAAACAGAACACTTTACATGAGAACGAAAGTTCTGAAGAATACTCTGTAAGCCTTTAAATATAATGTTTTAAATCTATAGACTGGAAGCAAATAACATAACATAATATTTATTTGTACCGTGATAAATGCCGGTCAAAGTCCTCACACTGCAGGTTTTACTGTTTTAAGGGAGCTAACTGCAATTGACTAAAGGGAGCGGGAGCTAACTGCAATTGCTTTACGAGTCGGGGCCCATCCGAAATGGGATGAAGAGGGGGCAGGCTTATTACATTAGCGGTTAACCAGTTCACTGAACATCCTACCGTCAGAAACTTGTAACTGCCGATCTTGAAGCAGCAGAAGGAGCGAATGACCATAGCAAATACATGTGTGTTTACTAATAAACCGCACAATCTGTAGGGATCAAGAATCAAATCCGCGACCAGGTCTCGCGTTCCATTCCAGCCGGTGCGATAACATTCTTTCAAATAAAGTCAGTGCTAACAACTTATAGTTCGAAAGGAGGCATATCATATTTGCGAGAGAAAGAGATAGAGAGAGAGTCCACCCATTTTAGGAGCATCCGGCTATTAGATTTAGGTATTGCTAGAGATGGCTAAACTGTTTTTTTTTTTGTTTTTTTTTTTTTTTTGCAAATAGTGAAGACCCTGATCAGACGCCGCGTTCTATAATCTCGGTATGACTTAAATAATTTATGTTGAAAGAGACATAAGACATCAAATCACCAGCATCATTAAGTGGTGATTTAAATGGACAGCCCTAACCCTGGTCCAGTCATCATGAGAAACCGCCGAGGCCTCGATCCGAGAAGTGTAGATACCTTTCAGCCTGTCCGTTTCTGCCTCCCATGACAAATGAAATGTATCCATACTCCTTAAGGCCTCCCTTAATACTTGAAGCGCTCAGCACATTCAGCAGACGGCATTTTCATATTTTTTTCTTTATTTTCCAGTGCAATTAACGGGACAAATAAGGCGTGACATTACATATGAACCGTTTGCTGGGCAGACGATTCATGAAAAGTTCAGCCTTCTTGCTGTAAAATACTGAAAACAGATCGGCATCTGCTCTAAAATTTTCAGCAGCGCTCCGGAGGTTCAAGCAGTTTTCTTGGCAGCAGCAGCACGTGCTAACCTTGAAAATAATGGGTGAAAGGCGGGAATTTCCGACTTAGGAAGAGAAGCATGATAAATTGGTAAACAAACAATAAGATGGTTTAAAAAGGGGACATTTCCGCTGCTAAAGTGACACGGGAAAAAATGAGCCAGCCTGAATATAGAATTTGTCAGGTTTAGGGGAAAACGTGATTTTCGGCATCTGTACATTCTGCTAAGATTCTTCTAGGGACCGTGTAGAATACGTAAGGCGAACAACGAAGACCCTGACCAGATTGTGCAGATTGTTTTGGGGCTTCGCTGTTTGGAAGAATAAAATTACAACTAAAACACTACAAAATCACACATTACTTTGTAGTTTATTTGTGTTCTGACTAAACATAATAAGTTAATTATAAATCATTATTCTATTTTGTTGTACATGTATGTTAGGAGAAATGTGCAAATACTTTTTTTATATTCAAAATTTTACGTTCAGATAACGCGAGCATTTTTACCTGAGACTGCATAAGGTGAGCCTGGATAAGCGTGGAAGCTAGCGCGAGCGTGATCGTTTTCACGCTGCATGATATCCCAGCGCGAACTGAGCGCGGATTTAGCGTGGGTTTAGCGCGGGTTTAGCGTGGGATAAGCGCGGGAATAGCGTGGGATTTAATCTTTTCCGCGATCGCGCATTAGAGCGAACGATATAACCATCGTGAAAGCTGTACTGTAATCAAACAAGACGGATTATGCTGGTTTAGCCACCTATACGGTCTACTGAGGAGAAAGCAAGACAGATACGGGAAGAAAACAATCAAAAGGGAACCAACTGTCTGAAATTAGCGTCCTTTGCCTTATATATGTTTTCCTGAGGAGTATTCTCTGGATTTGAACATACCAGCGCTTAGATGAACATGGCCACTTTCTGTCACTTATGCAGCACTTGCTTCTGAGATATCACGACAATGCTCATCTTAGCCAATGCACGATCTATTTTACAGGTTGGAAATTTGTGAACAATTATATGTTGGAACGTTTGTTGGCTAGGTTTACCTCTGATGAGCGCTAGGAACTTTCTTCCCATATTACCGGTCCTGGTAAATGAATGTCATTAGAGGTATCACCAGTAAAAAAAAATATCTGATTATGACTGAAGGACAAAACAAAATCGCATCAGTGGTCGTTATGCCACCTGTCCGCAGCGTGCGAATATGTCCGAATTACATATAAAATGAAATTACCTTGGCTCGCATGGTGCCCGAGATATCCTGCAAAAGAGAGAACAAATGGTTTAATAAGTTTACAAACAAGATGCTGATTAGTAATTACAGATTCATACGGATTTTAAAGCAGCATGTGAAATGTCTGTCGTTACCTTGGGCGAATATGGAGTAAAGAGGAAGCAGCAGACTGGTTTTCAATTATTTTTAATATAAGAACGGCTATCTGTACCGGTCGTTTCGGGCCTTGTCGTTTCAGTCCTGGGATATTTCGGCCCTAGATCGCATCTGATTTTATGTCCCTCTAGGTCAAACAATAATTTGGTTGTTTGGTGAAGAAATAGCATTTTTCTGACAAGTCTGTTTTATCTTAGATATCCTATCTAGCATTGCAGATATTCAACTTCAAATACAAGGAAGGTGAATTCCTGTCTGGAAAATTATCTCCCTTTGAACAAAAAAAAAATGGTAGCAAAATGATCAGGCGCACCCGTTTATCTTAAGGAACCTATATACTGATGAAAAAAAAAATGACTACGAAATATCTCTTACGATTTAATGATACTATTATCCGTTAGCAAGAATACTTAGGCAATGGGTGGAATGACTGTTTAATGAGAACTTGGACCCAATATACACTGGACTAGTAACCATGGTACAGGTAGTGTATTTATTGGAAATATGTTGTTGTGGCGGAGTTTTCATAATTTTGTATGGTGAAGTTTAAATGCTCATATTTCATTCATTTCTCCAAATATCTGAGATTTGTTTTCAAAATGCTATAGTTCAATCTACTATTACCTTTAAGACTGTAGCATTATATTTAAGGAAACCCAAACACTTTTTGTAAACGTCAACAGGAAAGCTAGGTACCAGTTTTAAATATTTTCGGCACTTTTAGCAGAAAATTATCAGAAATTCACCCAAAATGATGGTATAACTTCATTTTTATTGATTATGATTGAACATTTTTCAACCAAACCTATTAAAAACAATTTTTCACAACTTCAGTTATTATCCAAAATCATTTTATCGACCATAGTGCTGTAAAATGTCGCTAAAGTCAAGCCAAGACAACATAGTTTGGCAATTCCGTAAGTGACAAATCCGAGTATTATTAGGTCCGAGATAAGACTTAAAATTTCTATCTGATGTGTTTTACTTAAATTATACAACGTGCTTCAACATGGCTGATTAACATGGTGCATGCTCTTAGCGAATTCAGCAGACTGCGACAAACTGATGATATTTTTGTTATTTTTTTTCCCCAAGAAAATAAGCTTTGACATTTCGTGCAGTTGTCTCCTTAGGTGAGAATTTGCATGAAACGTAAAAGTCTATTTTCTTTGAAAATTAAGAAAAAATAATTCAAAATGTTGTCTGCTTAAATTTCCACTCAGCGCACAATAACAAAGCATTAAGATAGTTGATCTGCCACTTAATGTATCAAGTAATGTGGGCCACACTCAGTGAAACGGTGTCATCAGGCATATGCTGACAGTGCAGAACCGTCCGATTAGGGTATTTGCTCTGTTTACATATTTATAGGGTGCTGCTGAATGTATCATCGGAGGACATTGAGCCTGACGAGCTTATCACTCAAAATGCTCTGAATCCACGTGTCCTGAATATACTCGAAAACACATGCCTATCTGACATATGGCGATAATTATTATTAACCGTAAGTATTTGGGCCCATATTTGTTCCTCAAAGAAATTAAGACTAGACATTAAATGTAAATCGTCTGCTTGGCAGACCATTCACATGAACTATCAAGCCATAAATTCTCTGAAAATAGATTAAAATGTAGCATTTTGGGGGGATTTTCGGGCGGCCTTTCGCCGACAAAGTCAAGCATCAAACAAACCGCCTTTAATTGACACGCACGAGTTTTGTTTTCACACTTCAATTAATTGATTACATGTACTATCTGGATTATCACTAAAGATTAAAGACTCATCTTTAATTAAGAGGCACAAGTTTTCTCACCTTGATAAATAGATTACCAAGTGTCAAGACAAACATATACACCAATAATGATTGCTGCTTTTCTTTTACACCTTAATTAATTACATCAAGGATAAAAATCTATCTATCTATCTATCTATCTATCTATCTATCTATCTATCTATCTATCCTTTTATCCATCCCTCCAATTCAGTCTATCGGTCGATCGACCGATCCGTCCGTCCGTCCAGCTTTATGAACCCATTTACTTTAATTACAAATAATCCATCTATCCATCCGTCCAACAGTCCATCGGACGGATGGATGGACCGATGAAGCCAGAATAGATAGATAGATAGATAGATAGATAGATAGATAGATAGATAGATAGATAGATAGATAGATAGATAGATAGATAGATGGATGGATGGATGGATGGATAGATGGATTGTTTGGAGATATAGTAAATGGGTTTATAAAGTAGAAAATAAAGTATAACGTTTACTGTTACGATACACATGTATGACAATGGAGGCCGGACAGCCCAGTCGGTAGCGAATCAGAACGGTAATCAGAGGGCCCCAGGTTCGAGCCCCGTTACTGTTGTTCATTTTTCTCACCCCCAATTGGTGGCTAGTGTGGCTCCAGAACCGTGTCTTTTAGCATGAAAGAGTATGAAAATAAGTCTCTCAGCCAGCCGGGAGAGTACTTATCAAGACAGTTCGGGACGAATTTCAATTAATAAGGGGAAAATGTGAAGAAACTTTGTATCTTTGGCTATCGGAAGTGCACCAAGTGAAGATTCTTATCAGACTACGCGAATGCGCAGGCAGGTCTAAATCTTCTCTTGGTGCATGTGTCCGAAGGTATGTTTACTCATTTGTTTTTGTTGTATTCAATTTTTATTTTGGCAACTGGACAATCGTTATGTAAGCTAGACATCATGTTAAATTTGGACAGGCTGAAATTGTCCTTTTTAGCCATCATCATGATCATGTTGTATCATCCATCTTCGATAAAACAAATGCCATTTACTCATTTTCATCTTTTATTTTTTTGTTGTTGTTTCCCGTCAGCAACTTCCACGAATAATCAGCAGTTGATTGCACAGGTACTTGGGTTCAGGTGAGAGTTCTGGCTCAAAGTGGTCTCTAGCTTAGATTTTCAAAAAGAATTTTTACTATAATTTGAACACTTTTGATGGTCGTAAAAATGTTTAGAAAATTCTAGACAAAGTTTTAAAAACAATGTCTTTTTCACCATCAATGGTTATTTTAGCCCTGATGGTGAAAAAGACGTTGTTATGTTTTACTTTGTCTTGACATTTCTTAATATTTTCAGTTTCTGTGACCATCAGAAGTATTCAAATTATAGCAAAGTGCAAAAATTCTTCTGAAAGAAAAAGCAAATCTACGCAAGTTTGAACCAGAACTCCCACTTGAACCTAAATCATTGCAAATATCTGTAGTTGATTATTAGGAGTATCCAGTCGAAGTTTCCCAACGTGAATCTCTAGCGTTTAATTGAGAGTGATTGTAACGATTAAGATATTCTATGTATGCATTAACATAATTAAAGGGGAACGCAACCTTAAATGGTATTGTGCTTTAAAATAAAGAACTTTACAAATAATGAATTTTGACACAAATTTGATCAAAATCGGTGGAAAATTAAGCAAGTTATAGACAATGGAATATTTTAACATTGGTGGAATGGGCGCCGCCATTTTGAATATTTAATGAGGTTTCATAAAAATTAAAAAACATTTCATAAAGGTAGTTATTCTCATAAAGTTGATTTATTTTGGGGGGAATTATTGCTTGTAACTAGAATTAAAAGATTATATAAAAAAAAAAAACTGTAGCAAAATTATTCTTAAAAACCATTTATAATTGGGTTTGCATATTTAATTTGGGCTGTGTGACGTCACAAAGCCTACAATATGGCGGCATCCATGACAGCCCCTTATGAAAAAAACGGGCCTGTGGTAAGGTCTGCTGCAGAGCTTTGACCAAGTTGTCGCAATGATGCAGCAGCATTGCGGCGAGGTAGCTGCAGTGTGCAGAGGCGATTTGTTGGTGTCTTTCCGTGTGTCATTTTGTTCTTGTGTTTTTCAGTCCTTTTAGTATTGCGATTACCTCGCTTGGGGAAGAGAGAGCTAATCTTAGTGCTTTTCGTACGTTTGTTCGGTTTGTGCTTGTTTAGATTTGTCGGTTTCCTCTTCCTCTTGGGGTCTGGGAAGGGCTGCGGTTTGTGATTGTGACACTCCCTGGACTTTTCTCTTACCTTTTTTTTTACCATGCAAATGAAGTCTGCCATAAGGTTGCCGCAGACCTATTGCAAAATTGCGGCAAACATTTGGCTGTACTATGGGAAAAGGGACTTTACAAAGCTAAAAATATGCATGTGCAGACCCTCATGGATATTGATGTTCTAAAATGCGGACACCCTTAACAAACAAGCCACCTGCAAATATACCCTATGTAAGGTTTCAACTCAGATATTTTGCATCTTGGATAGATATTTAATTGAGCATTTGATACTAATGTTTTATGTATAAGGTTAACTTTCTATGACACAGTTGAACTGTTCCTTTCAATATGCTTCTGCATAGGATATCTCTCACCAGAGCCCCATCCTCCCTCCCTGGGCCTCATAACCTTCACTAGCAGATCCCCTATTTAGAGGTTCTAACATTTCTTTTAAAGGAGCAGTTAAAGGAGTCAATAGTTGAAGAATTTGACAATGACAATTTCAGATATGAGTAAGCATGCACGTTTGGCTTGCTATTTAATTCAATGCATTTAGATAACTGGTTTCCATGCAGAATCTTATCAAGTCTCTATGCATCTTTAGTTCATCCAAAATGAAATTCATGATTTATGTTTCTAAATTTCTATGCATGATTCTTTAATGATCCTGAGTAAAATGTAAAATGGAATTACAATCTTTAAGAAAGTTTTTGGTTTTTAATTGCAAAGAAAATAAACTTACCATTTTGAATAACCTTTTAAATTAAATTTAAGAATCCATATAGAAAACAGTATTCCAATGAAAAAACAAACCCATATTAATTCACACTGATACAACGAAACACAAAATTACATGTATTCCACAATAAAACAAGAAAATCACTATCAAACCCTTTACTTTCTCACTGGGCACTCATTCAGTGCTATTTTATAAATGACTGCTTTGTTTTGGTCAAAAAGCAAACTGTCTGACCACTTTTATGATATCTTAATCAAAAGCACATTGGAGTCATGGCAACAGGACCATAAATATTCCCCTCAACCTGTTTTGCATAATTATAATTGTTTTCTGGCAATGTTCTGGCAAACTTGGCCATAAGCTTGCGGTAATATTATAGAAATTCACTTCTGCACTGAGCTTAACAGCTTGAAACTTTTCAAAGTATCTGACCAGAAAAAAGAGTTGATATGGATCATGTCAGGAGACTATTGTTTTCCCCCAATGAAGACCCAGTTTTCATACATGCCATACCTCACACTGTGAGACAAAATCTCACAGAATTTTGGCCCTTCTGGATCCTGTTTCCCATAAGATTTTCAAATCTCACAGAATTTTCATACCATTTAATAAGCTATTTTTTGAAGAACTAGAAATAAATCACACATTAGCATGGCTATCCCAAGCTTAATTCATTTAAATAATGACTTTTAATTTACTTATGTAAGCTTGAAAGTGATTTTCATAAAAATCTCACAGACATTCATCAAATCTTCACTAAAAATTTGCAAAATCTCACAGATTTCTGTCAACAGCTAATGGCATGTATGAGTTTTGGTTGTTTTATATTATCACTGTCACAGTGATCTACGTTGTTAACATTCAGCTGTCATAAAAAAACTTGCAAATGTAAAACACTGCAAAGCGATGCAAAATTATTGATAGAGCAAAGTTTCTTTAACCCCAGTTCAGAATGTTTTTATACCTCGCCACACGATAGTGGCGGGGTATTATGGTTTCACATTGGACGTTCGCGTGTCTGTCTGTCCCTCCGTCCGTTTTTCGTTTCCGGATGATAACTCGAGATAACATCAATGGATTTTCACCAAACTTGGTATGTGCATAGATATTGTCGAGATCTGGTTTGGGGTTGCTAATGGACAAATTTCATCAAATTTTTACGGAGTTATCTGCCCGCGACACGATAATGGCGGGACATTATAGTTTAATGTTTTTATTTATTTGAATATAATTAGTAATAATATTGTGGTGGTCTGCTGCTTACAGTATGACTATCTATGTGGAATAAATTTCGAAATTCCAAATAAACAACTAAGTGAAATGAAGTCATCTCTAGTAATCATCAGATTCAGAGATAATGGCAAATCTCTGGCAAACTACCTCAAAAAAACAAAACAAAAAACAACAACAACAACAACAACAAACTTTCTAGCAAAGTTTTGGCAAACTCCTTGATTCCCAATATCTTTCGGCAAAGTTCTGGCAAACTCACCCCGCCACCCCCCCCCCCCCCACCCGCCCCCTGCTGGCAAGGTACTTTGCCAGAGCATTGCTATTAGCGGCAATGATCGGCAAAGTTTACCGGCACGGTTTTACTTTGCTGTAACCATGCCGCTGCCTTGCAGCGACATTATGGCACAGATTCTTTTTCATAAGGGCTAGCCATTTTAAATATATTCAAAACACCATAACTTCCTTATTTCTAGGCCGATTTTGAAAACTCTTGCATTAAAATAAATGGCTTGTTAAGCACTTTACTCAAAGATATACTTACAACTTATATTGCGTTCCCCTTTAATTTGAATATTTTTAGTGATATGTGCAAATTATGTGGCCCAAGATTTTTTTTTCATTTTTTAGACACGGGCATGGTACGAATAGACGATAAATAAAAACTAAAAAGACTACCAGTCAAAATCATGATGGCGGCGAATTTTTCGTCGACTTCTTCACAAAGCATAAATCCTAGTCATTCCTTGCAAGAAGACAGCAAAACAGATGTTTCGGACAAACAGACACTGTTAGCAGTCCTCCAGTTTCTTAAGAAAAACAATCTTAAAGTAAGTTTCATCGTTTAAGTGCCTAAACACCGTTGTTATATATTTTCGCGACCAACGATTTTAGAAACAGCCAACCAAAATCAAAAGAAGCAGAATTTTTACTGGTGATACGTCTAATGACATTCATTCACCAGGACCTGTGATGTAAGAAGTTTGTCCCTAGCTCTCCCCAGAGACCACAACATCCTCTGCTCCTTCAGCAGAGGTATTAGGCAATGATCAAATCTGGAAGGGCATTCCAATCTGATTGTTTGAGGGAAGGAGGAGCCCTTGTAAATGTCAGTTCTTGTAGCGGGGGACTGAAAAGTCAGTGCAGAGGAGCCCTTGTAAATGTCAGTTCTTTTAGTCGGGGTCTGAAAAGTCATTGAGTGCCTAATGGGTATTTGGGATTACCCAGTATTTACCGGAATCTACCGAAATCCAATAATTATATTAATTACCAAAATCCAACTGTATTATCAAGTTAACCATGATTTATGTAAATTTAGATATATACACTGATAAATAATGGTCGGGTATGAAAGCCACGGCCGAGCTGCCGAGCCGAGCCGAAAAAGCCGAGCCTGATATAGTGTTTTCTTTGATTTGTTCAAACAAGTTCAAGATACTTATTTCTTTTAATCTCATATTATCATATATGTAAAATGCTGTCTTCACAATTAAAATTTGTATAATTACTTGCTTATTTATGACGTCATATCCAATTTTCCATTCAACAGGGATATGAAAGCCACGGCCGCGAAAGATATATATTTTGGCCATTTTGGGAAAAAAATGGCGATATTTTATTATCTGAGTATTGGTCAGAGTTTGCAAAAAGATATTCAAAATAACTTTGAATCATTATAACATGCAGAAACTGTTTATTTTTCCCATAATTCTTCTTTTTCATCCAAATAACGAGGATCGGCAGGATCTAAATATAGAACAGGGAAAACTAATTGAAAAAAACCGAAACGGAAAGCAAGAGCATTGAAAGGACCTAAACTTAATAATTACATCTAATACCAGTATGATGACCAGCATTAATGGGAAAAACTATTAAATTTGTTATAGATGTGGAGTCATAAATGACTTTATTATTAGATCACCTTAGCCTTTAGGCCCTTTCAACCGATTCGGTTATTTTTGTTTAGTTTATGTCTATTCTATTTTTAGATTCTGCTGATTGTCGTTATTTCGAGGAAAACGAAGAAAAGTGGGATATATAAACAGTTTCTGCATGTTATAATGATTCAAAGTTATTTCAAATATCTTTTTACAACCTCTGTCAAATGCTCAGATTATAAAACATCGCCATTTGTTCACAAACTGGCCAAAACATATCCCTTTCGCGGCCATGGCTTTCATACCCCTGTTGAATGGAAAATTGGATATAAAATCATAAATAAGCAAGCAATTATACAAATTTTATTTGTGAATATAGCATTTTACATATATGGTAATATAAGATTAAAAGAAATAAATATCATGGACGCATTTGAACAAATACATGAAAACACTATAGCAGGCTCATACTTTTTCGGTTCGGCTCGGCAGCTCGGCCGTGGCTTTCATACCCGACCATAAATAATATATAAACAGATAATATGTCAAAATTTGGAAGAATATTTTGGAATAATAACAATTTTACAATTTCGGAATCTACCGAAATCCAAATAAAATACCGAAACCCAACTATATTAGCAAGTTTACCATGATTTTTGTAATTTTAGACATACACACTGTTAAATATTATATATACAGATAATATGTCCAAGTTTGGAAGAATAATTTCTATGTACCCATCACAGAGCTAAACTATGAAGGGAAGTAACTCTACCTATGAAAATTGTAAAAACTTTAATAAAATCAGTATTTTTCCAAAATATTCTTCCGAACTTGGACATATTATCTGTTTATATATTATTTAACAGTGTATATGTCTAAACTTACACAAATCATGGTAAACTTGATAATATAGTTGGATTTCGGTAATTAATATTAGATTTCTGTAGATTCTGGTAAATATTGGATTTTAGTATTCCCAAAATATCGGTGCCTAATTGCGGCCCGGATTAGACCATCTGTTAGAATGCTTGCAACACCCTTTAGACCTTTGTACAAAAGAATTGGTCTACTGTCTCAACTCCTTTTCTTGAGAGACTCCCATTTTAGTCTTTCCAGTATTCAAGTCATATTCCCAGTTTCAAAACAATAATTGCTTGTTGTCAGGTTAAAATTTCAAAATAAGAAAACGTAGAGTGGTAGTGCAGTGGTAAATGTACTAGCTCTTGTGTTAGATTAGAAGTCACAAATTCAATCACTCTTTGGAATGAGAAATATTCCAGTGTATAAAACCAATGCTCCAGTTAATTATTTTCCCAACCAATATCATTCTGATTAAATTTAAGGTCAGTCAGTAATGAAGAAAACCGGGATTCTGGAATCAGTATCCATGCTGCGGATATTCTTAGTTATTTTCCTTGGCCCAGGGGCTGGTGGGGAGGGGTGTGCTGTGGTTTAAAGAATTTGCTTAAAATTTTTGTTTGTGTCTCTTCTTGTACCTCACCATTAATTTTTGTGCTGTGCTATACGGCTGACCATTTTTCTGTATTTATCTCTTTATCTCTTTCATAACTAAACAAAAAAAAGTTCTGAAATGGGTGCCATGTGCCACATGTATCCCCTTCTTCAGGGATCCCCTTTTTAATGACAGAACCTATCACCTTACATAGTATTTTGGTGATCTTCTTGGATTATTTCTTTGTTCACCAGCTCTAGCAATGATCAATCAAAGGTACTTAGCTTTCCAGTCCTGAAGTCTTATCAGTGACTTTTAAACCTATGTGTTGCGAGCTACTTTCACTTCTGACGCTGTTTACACAGATAAGTCACAATTGCAGATGTGAATCTGTATGCATTCATTGCATGTATCATTGACTTCATCAGTTATGTTGCACACCAAATAAAGACAATGAATCAAATGAAGGTGACTGGCTAAAATACCCCATTAACTTATTTGACGCAGTTCTGCAGTCTCTTTCCTCATTCCTCGTTTTCTGGAGGCCATATTTCTGCAATCTTGGAAAACCCCAATGCGGAATGGTTGCCTGTGATTCTTTGTCGTTAACATTTAACTTGACAATGACACAAAGGACCAGTCGCTCTTATACACAGAAATTATGCACAGACGTTTAGCCAGGAATTTGTCACACTGTGTATCAGAGTGAAACTTTTGCAGTCGGGAATAGCCCAGAATATGCCTACAAAAATTATTGTTTTACATACAACCGGACTTTGTTTTCATTTTGATATGCTACAAATTGATTTTAAGTATATTCTTCATTAAATATATTTGGATATTTAAGGAAAATACGCTGCTTATCTAAGGCACTGAACCTCTTCTGACTGACTCAGGTTAGTTTAGAAAGTTAGTTTAAAAATAGACACAGTATTGCACTCTTACTGGAAAAGCCATACAAAAATGCAAACATATTAAGGACAGGCTATTTTTCAAATTGACCCATATTTGGTGCAAAAGGATCCGTAATTAATGGCTGTACAGACGCTATCTGGAGCACTGTAGAACCTTCACAGATACTTCTGGTCCGAATTTGATCTCCTGCATTTTTTATCCCTAAGTTTTGCATTTTATATTATTGAACAACATATTAAGGCAGACTACATTTTTTCACCATTTAAAAATGCTTTTGAATGAAAAACAGATATACGATTGAAAGGAATCTAGACACACGATAAACAACTTTGCCAAGATGAAATCTGACCTTTTTGAACAGCGATATGCTTTCCAGTTTGAGACAACTGGGTAAATTATTTATCTCTCTCCACTCTTAGAACATTCACCTTTATGATTATATGCATAACATTCCAGAATTCTTTTCAGTTTTTGCAATTTTTGACAAAAAACCTCTTTAAAAAAAAATGATTGAGGTTTCTCCTAACACAAAATCTTTCACAAATTTCCCAGCTATAAAAAAGTGTATGTGGACTGGCTTAGCTAAATCACGAACATAATAGCCTGGATACAAAATTTTCAAAGACCGCGAAACTTCAGCATTTGGTCATTCTCCAGCAGTACTTGTTTTCAGAACAGATGTTTCAAATTTTATTACATTGATCAGGTATCTTGCCATTATTTCATTGTTTGAGGCTAGCATCTTGCAAAAACACTTTTGTCAAGCTGGAACTTCGGGAAAAAATCTGGGATGTGGACTTTAACCCATCAAAATGCCGGGTCCTGCATGTCACCAAACTTTAAAAACCTTATCTCCTCCAAGAATATATTTCTCAACTTAGAAAGCATCTCTTCTGTGATAAACATTGGAGGCAATATCTCTGATGACCTCAGTTGTTTACACATCAGTAACGTCACTAAAAAGGCAAACCAAACATTTGGCCATGTTAAAAGAAACATAAAAATCCCTAATAAAGACATTAAATCAACAGCTTACAAGACACTCATTTGACTGCATCTGGGGTACACCTCTACAGTATGGTCACCATACACAGCCGCATACATAACAAAAATCAAATCAGCTCAGCGACGAGTAGCCAGATGGACCACTCGAGATTATCACTACTGTCAATGCATCTAGTGTCACCTCAGTGTTACAGGACCTAAAATTGTGACCTTTAGAACAGCACAGAATTGACAGTCTGTTGATAATGATGTACATATACAAGGACACAAATAACATGTTGCAATCCCAGCTGTAGAGACGTCTGTATGCCACTAGAACGCAGTAATGACACAGAGAAGAAAACAGAAGAAATCAAAGAAGACAAAAAAGTCCCAGTCAGACATGTCTGACAGCGGTACTGTTGATGGGAGCACCGCCCCTCATAGCTATACTGCTCGGGGCAGGACCCATCAAGGTGGCAGCCCGGGGGACAGAGTCCGACCAGGCGTTAAGTCCTCCAGTCACCGGTCATCCAGTCACCGATCAACCAGACACTAGTCAACCAGTCACCAGTCAACCTGTCACCAGTCTAACAGTCACTGGGCAACTTATCACCGGTCATTCACCAGTCATCCAATCACCAGTCAACTAGTCACCAGTCATCCAGGCACCGGTCATCCAGTCACCGGGCATCCAGTCACCGGTCAACCAGTCACCAGTCAACCAGGCACCAGTCAACCAGGCTCCAGTCAACCAGGCTCCAGTCAACCAGGCATTAGTTTCCAGTCATTCACATATGACTTACAAACTCAAATTCCTCCTGGTTACATACCAATAAATGTGCCTATACAAAATTATGCTCCTTCCATAAGCAGCCATATATCACATGGTAGTCCGCAGACAACCAAATGTAATAATTCCTGGATATGAACATTCTGAAAGATCAGAATTCCCAAATCCAGCTACTTCCTCCAAACAGATAATTCCACTTGAACCTGATTTTTCGCAGATCTCAGATCTGAGTGTAATGATTGATCCTCCTAATTCAACTGATATATCTCTTACTAGACCTTCAAGGAAGGAACAGTCAAAAAGAGATCATAAATCAAAAAAGAGAAGAAGGCATCGATCGTCCTCTTCTTCTACTTCTACTTCTAGATCAGACTTTTGAGTTCTTCGCGGCGAAAGAAAAATTCAAAGAGATCTAAACACTCTCACAAAAAGAGAAGAAGACGATCGATGACGCCTTCTTCTTCATCAAATACCTCCCAATCTCAGCTTGACATTGATAGATATACAAGGGCTCATAAATCTCCCCAGGTTGTTCAAACGCCAACTCCAATACAACCTGAGGATAATTTTAATCCAGTCAATAACCAACCTATTAATTATGATCAGTCTCAACCGAATCTTACTCAGCAGAACAAAGAGTCCGATTCGGAAATTGTATCTGAAGTCTGGTACTTCGAACGTGCGATAAATGAGGTCTTCCGGCTTCTCCCTCCTGAGTTATGTCCCAAAGACTCAGCAGGATCAAGCACCATTAAAACCCCTTTCTGGGATTGAACAATTAATGGAGTCCCGCTCGACTCCATTACTTGTCCTTCCTCAATTTAAATTAGTAGAAAATACAACAAAGTACATTCAAAATAGAACGGGCCCCCGTAGCCTAGTGGATAAGAGAGTTGACTCTTGATCCATTAGGTTTCTCACCGCTGTGGTTCGAGCCTGGCTCGGGTCATATGTGGGAAAGCCAAGTTCTGCTTACGGATGGTCAGGTGGTTTTTCTCCGGGTTCTCCGGTTTTCGCCCACCTTCGATGAACGATCGGCTCGATATAAGTGAAATATTCTTGAAAGGGCCGTAAAACCCAAATCAAAAAAAAAAAAAAAAAAGAAAAAAAAAAAAAAAACATTCAAAATAGACTGGACTCGGATAAATGTTCCAGAGACTGGATATGCCCGCAAAGCTTGGTTTCGGCTCTTGCTCCGACTAAATTGTACAAGAGCCAAAACCAATATTTGCCCACTGACAATATTCCTCAATTGGAAGCGGATGCGTCTCTCCTAGACATTTCTAATAAAGGAAGAGCTTCCATTCCGCTGAAGAATCTGGAAGCATGGGAAAGGAAGGCTAGAAAATTAGTGTCCATTAATTCCCATGCTGATCTATTTTCTTCAACTGCCTTCCTTTCTTTACAACAGGAATCGATGTCGGTTGCGGCCCTTTCCAGACTCCTGGAGGCCGTAGCCAAATCAGTTAAACATGCTACCGCCATGTCTACACTTTTAACTACTGAATTATTCCAAGCTAGGAGGGACGCAGCCCTAGCTTCGTCAAAACTGCTTCTCGACAATTCCACATACGAGTTAAGGAACACTCCTATTAACTTGAAATCCTTATTCGACGGCAGGATAAAAGAAATAGCTAAATCAAATTTTGAAGCTCAACAGCAAAGGTTTCTAGCTTCTACATCCATTCAGTCACAATCTCACTCTTTTAAGCCTCCTACTTAGAGTAGAGCTTTCAAGATACCTAAATACCCTGCCAAACAAACAACATCCAGACCTAAACCTACGCAATCGTATAGGTCCAAAAATATTCCTCAAAGTTCATCTTATCACACTAAAAAAGATAATATTAAGAGGACTGGTAACATCCGTCAGTTCCCCTCCTCTAAACCTGCCTCTTCCTCCGCAAGATTATGAAGGCCCGCCCTTTCCACTGCCTGCTCTTCCGCTCGCAGACATTCCAGTGAGAGGACGATTGGCCCATTTTGCGGAAAAATGGGAGGAAATAACAGACAAAAAATGGGTCCTCTCTATCGTACGACACGGATTCAGGATACCATTCATCAAAATTCCTCCTTTGTCATCTGTTCCGATAAGAATGAGTCAATCCTCCTCCTCGTTTCTCAGAGATCGAAAACCTTCTCAACAAACGGGCAGTGGAAAGGGTACAGAATCCGGGAACTCCCGGCTTTTATTCCTGGATCTTCCTTGTTCCAAAAAAGAACGGAAAGTTAAGTTTGATAATAGACCTTTCTTTATTAAACCGATACATAAAGAAACAGGCTTTCAAAATGGAGACAGTCAAATCGGTGAGACAAGCGATGAGACTCAACGACTGGGCTGTCTCCATAGACTTAACAGATGCATACCTACACGTTCCGATACATCATCAATCCCGGAAGTATCTTCGTTTCGTTCACGAAGGTCAAGTCTATCACTTCATGGCCTTACCGTTCGGAATGTCCCTAAGTCCGTTGATATTCTCGAAACTGATGGACGTTATTGCAGCGTTTCTACGCCAATGTCCATATCAGTTTTTCCATACCTAGACGATTGGCTGATCAAAAATCTGATTCGCAACCGCTTGATTACTCAGACAAGTTTTTGCATTCAAACTATTCAAAGTCTAGGATTTCTGCCAATCTCAAGAAATCAGATCGCTTTCCTGCTCAGAAATTCATCTTTATAGGTATGGAATTTCTGACGCAACAAAATTTAGTCAGGGTTCCAACGGATCGTGTACAGAACCTAATTCTGACAATCAAGAAAATAATGTCATCCAAACATGTATCGGCACGAACTTTCCTTTCTCTTTTGGGCAAACTCAGTGCTGCAGCAGACCTTGTTCTCCTAGGCAGACTGCACTTACGTCCTCTTCAGATGTGCCTGCTATCTGTCTGGAAACCTCATATTCTTCCTCTCGATCATCCAAACTCGATAAACGGTATGATTCAATCTCACTTACAATGGTGGATAAACCCCATTCGGTTCGAGACAGGGACTTCTATCCATCCTCCAGATCCCAAATTTTTCCTTTATACGGATGCCAGTCATTATGGATGGGGAGCTCATTTAGAGCCGACAACACTATCCTTTCATGGTCGCTGAACAGAAGACCAATCCCAGCTCCATATCAATATGGTAGAAATGATGGCCATATGATTAGCACTGAAACAAGCCAAAACATTTATTCACCATTCTTGCATCATGATATCCACAGACAACACAACGGTGGTCTCATACATGTATATCAACAAACAGGGTGGCACTCATTCCCCCAATCTTTGCGTAGAAGTTTGGAAAATTCTCAGTTGGTGCCTGGAACACGACATAGTTATCAGAGTTCGTCACATTCCAGGCAAATTCAACATTCTTGGTGACCGCCTCTCAAGACTAGACAAACCTATCAAGACAGAATGGGCTCTGGATCAAACAGTTGCGAATTCAGTATTCCAGATGCTCAATTTCCCAAATGTGGATCTGTTCGCGACACGATTCAAGCACAGACTCCCATTATATGTCTCTCCAGTACAAGACTACAAAGCACTAGCGATAGATGCCCAGTCCATGGACTGGAATCATCTTCATGCATATGCTTTTCCTCCTTTTATTCTGATACCTGCTGTTCTAGAGAAAATCCGACAACATCAGTGCAGAATAGTTCTCATAGCTCTGTTCTGGCCACAACAACAGTGATTCTCAGAACTTCTTCTTCTATAAGTGTCAGCCCGATTCGTCTGCCACTAATTCCAAGACTACTGACTCAATCCAAAGGAAGATTTGTCCATCAAAACCTCCCAATTCTCGACCTTCACGCTTGGGAGTTATCAAACAATCAATCAGAGATAAGAAATATTTTCGCAAAACGTTGCAGATTTTGTCTCCAGATCAAGAAGAACATCTACACAAAAAGTCTACAATGCAAAATGGACCATCTTCTCTAATTGGTGTCATACAAAAAAGGTTAATCCGATCTCTGCCCCTATTACTGTTATAGCCGATTTCTTAATCTTTCTTTTTTCGGAGAAGAAATGCCAAATCAGTACTATTAAAGGTTATAGATCTATCATCTCTAACACTTTAAAATTCAAAACTGGTAATAGAATCGGATCTAATCCAGTCTTATCTGAACTTATCAGATCTTTCGAACTTCAACGACCAATACAAAGATCTCTTACACCTAAATGGGACTTATCGTGGGTTTTAGTATGTCTACAAAAACCACCCTTTGAGCCTCTTGATAAGGCTTCTAAATTTCACGTTACTATTAAGATAGCCTTTCTCTTAGCTCTTGCCACTGCTAAAAGGTGTAGTGAAATACATGCTTTGGCTATGGATTCACAACATTTAAGATTTAATCAAACTGATGGTTCAGTTTCCTTGATGCTTAAATCTGGCTTTTTAGCAAAAAACCAGCTTCCTTCTGTTAAACCAGATCCTATTGTTGTTCCTAGTCTTGCTCAAATATGTAAACGGGAACATACTGACAGACTTCTTTGCCCTGTTAGGTCTCTGAAATTCTATCTCAAAATGACTAGCTCTTATCGCCAGAACAGAACTAGACTCTTTCTTCCCATTAAAGGCAATAAAGATATTTCTAAAGATACTATCTCGAGATGGATGTCTTACACTGTTAAACTTGCCTATAGGAAACTCACTAAACGAGACATCTCTTTCCTTAAAATCCAAGCTCATGAAGTTAGAGCTCTTTCCTCTTCCTGGGCTTTCTTTGACAAAGTTCCTCTCAATGATATCCTTCAAGCAGGGGTTTGGAATAGATCATCAACCTTCGCAAAATTCTATCTCAGAGACATGTCTCAACAAGCAGAGAATCTTCAAAGTTTGGGCCCCATTGTAGTGGCCCAAAAAGTGGTGGAGGGCCAACAGCAACCAGCTGTGGATGCATAGATAACGTCAACAGCCTCCTACACCTGATGCTATACTAGAAAGGTACTTAATATATATACTAATTATATTATATTATACCTTTATTATATATATATCTTAACCCTGGATTATTTTATCCTTGGTTTAAAGGACTTTTATTATTGCCTTAAGCATTAATTATGTCCTTTATTATATATATTTAAGTTTCCTAAGTCTTAATTCAGAAGTTGGGACTAACTTATTAGGAGAAATCCTCCCTCCTGTTCTGCAAATTCTAGCACATTATCTATAGGTTAATGTATTACGAAGTTAAAATGAAGTTTTTTAAAAGTAAAACATATTTTAACGAGTAATACTTAACCTATAGATAAGTATTTATCGTCCCACCTCCCTTCCCTCGCTCTTTTTTCTCCTAATTGTGTATTGTTTTTACACATAAAAGAAACTGACACGTGATCATTTGAGCGGGAGGAACTACGTCATACAGGTAACTGTTTAAAGGGACCTTCTGAATTAAGACTTTATCACGACTGAAAGGTCATTTTTCTGTGGAGGGGGTGAATAACAGAATAGAATAGCACATTATCTATAGGTTAAGTATTTCTCGTTAAAATATGTTTTACTTTTAAAAAACTTCATTTCACCAACTTTGCACAACTTATTTTACCTAACCCCCTTAAAACCTTGGTATTACAGGAATCACTTCTGAAGTCCTCCACTGGGGTTAACAAGTATCAGAAGATAAATAGATATTGACTAGGTCTAGGATGGGAATGAAAATAGGTCAATTTTATTAGTTTTCAACAGAGTTATAGCTTTTGACTGATGTGAAAATTGAGTCTATGCTTAATATCTTGAGAAGGAATTGAAGGATTTTGATCAAAAGTATTTTGAGACACTTCTAATGAGTACTCACAACATATGTTTTCATGGAGAAATGATAAGAAAAAAATATCAGTCCATTTCAGTAAAGAAATGCATTTTCTTTAGTTATGGTTTATTCAGTTATAATTTTGTCTGACAGGGTACAGAAGAACTACTGAAGAAAGAATCAGGAATCAGTGATGCTGATGTTAAACAAGAGACAACAACTCCTTCAGAATCAGAGGTGTCACATGCACTAGCAGCATATAAAAGGTTTGCTTAGGCCACTAAAAAAATATATATATGTTTAGGATAAGCCTACCCTAACTAATTATTCTGGAGAAACCTAACAATTTTTTTTTCGTATTTCACTTCAAATATTTATGCTAAATATTCAGACAAGTAGGTCTGACAAACAGTGTAGACCCAGATCAAACTGCTCCTGTAGGAGCAGTTTGATCAGGGTCTACACTGTTTGCCATATTATCAGTACTTTTAGATACATCTGAGGATAGCCAAACAAACTTATAATTTTAGTTAAAGTTTTTGTGAAGTATGTACGAAATCCAAACATATTTGATAATTATGGTATAATTCTACATAAAAAAAAAATAAATAAAAAAATCACTACTCACCCTACCTATTTTTTTTGAACATGTTACCCTAAACTCACTTATTTTTTTATTCTGCCTTCTGCCTTAGCATGCTGAATAAAATTTTCAGTAGACAACATACTGAATTTTTTTTTTTATATATATATTTTTCTTATATTTCCCAGAAAACATGATTTGACATCTCAATCCTGTTTTCTGGGGAAACATCATATGGTTATAAGTTATGGCATCACGAAAACATATACATGTATGTACCTATATAATTTTGACCCAATAAACCCCAACTTTTATATAATAAAAACAGGGGTTTACAGGGGTATACATTATTTTTCTTATTTCTGCTCAAAAATATGGATTGTTGGTACTTGTTAGAACTGCCTCAATGAGGCTGTTCTAACTAGTACCCACAATCTATGTTTTGAGCAGAAATATGAAAATAATCGGAGCTTTTTATCTGAAAATTTTTAGTTTTTGGTGGTTGAATTTTCAATATGGGAGTGGATACACTTGGAAGATTTTCTGCCATTCTTTTACAAAGAAGACAGATTTTGTGACTTTGTTTTGCTTTCCTGCACACCAAGCTCCTTCTGAAGGGATACTAAGGGGAGCAAATTCTTTTCTTTAACCCTTGCCTTGCTGGATAAATTAAGATGCCATGCCCACTTCTAATTTCCAGCCAATCAGATTACTTGATCCGGGTTTTTGATAGAAATTCACATATTTAATAAACAGTGCAGATCCAGATCAGTTGGCTTCTTCAGAAGCCAGCTGATCTGGATCTACACTGTTTGCTAAGACAGGGCATGCCGTGTTCAACAAGAGAAGGGTTAAGAGTTGACCCTTATTCAGAAGGAAGGCAAAACAATTTTGACAAAGTTTTTTCCCCTGAAAGTGTATCATTTCCCCTGAAGTGATGTTAATGTCATCACACACACACACACACACACACACACACACACACACACACACACACACACACACACACACAAATTTTGTCACACACACACACACACACACACACACACACACACACACACACACACACACACACACACGCACACAAATTTTGTCTTGATAAACACACACACACACACACACACACACACACACACACACACACACACACACACACACACACACAAATTTTGTCTTGATAAAGGTTTGTGAGAAACAGAAATGTGTCAGCCAATAAACCTACATAAAGGCAAAACTATAGTTGTATGTTAATTTGTCCCTTATTTATAAAATGTACAGATAAGAAAACTATTAATACTTTTGGGTTGAAAAAAGTACCTTTCTTGGAGTCCATGCTTTTTTTTTTTTTATTATTTTCATTTTTCCAATCTTTACTGGATGATATAATGACGTTGGATGATCCTATTCTTATATGTGAGACCAACTTACGTGAAATCCATAGGTATAGAATACATATATTTTCATATTCAATGATTTTTTTTTTTCATTTGAGTCTCATTTCATATGCTCATATTTTTTTTTCTGGGACTCTCTAATTTTATGCATGTGTGTCTCTTGATTCACAAAATGCAGAAGAAAACTGACAAAAAAGGATTGCGACATAATTGTATAATGAGATGCATTGAATTTCAGCCACATGAGTCACTTGGACTCATTAAAACCAAAATGTAAAAAAGTCTCTGATATTAAGGGGAATTGATGTACTTTCAACTTGTCAGATTGTTTTTGCCTCCTTTCTGAAAATGGTTCTACTCTAAAAGGAAAGACTTTGCTGCCTTGGGACCAAATTTTTATTTTTTAGAGTAGATCCCTTTGGAGCAAATTCTTTCCTTTTAGAGTAAACCCCTTTGTCGAAGTGACTTTGTGTGCAGGAATGCAAACAGAAAGTCACAGATGTTGTCTCCCTTGTAAACAAAGGGAGAAAATCTACTGCATGTATTAAGTACTCTTAAGGAAATGGGTGTCAACTTGTTGCAAGTAGAGAAATTCCAATGTAATGTTATTATGAAGTTCTACATTCTCAGATTTGAGCTGCTATGTCAAAAAAAATGTCCAATATAGTAAATGGCCTAAAATTTCAAACACTTTATTTCATAATTTTTTGGTCTAAATTTCGCTTTTTATGCAAATTCTTTCTGAAAATACTTAGTGCAATGCCAATCAGTGAAGACCCTGAACAGACTGCTCCAGGAGCAGTCTGATCTGGGTCTGCACGGTTTGCATATACATGTACCATTTTGTAAGAAACTTGGTGTACGAAATTTTAGGACATTTTACTGTATTGACATAGTTTGATCAGAATTTTCAGCGGGTGCATTTCAGATTGCCAAAGATGCAAAGTTTCTTCATGTAGACAATGAAGACTGAGATCAGACTTCATGGATGCACAGGCTGATTTGAGTCCTTGTAGGGTGCATATTTCAAAAAGTAGTTTTTCTTACGTTGTGGTCCATTTATTGTCTTTTTAAACAGTGAAGATGACCCTTCTCTGTATGATGATCATTACACCGATTTCAAGTTGTTCATCGAGTCATGCCTGGATGTTCACAAGGTAAGGCCAGCCTTGATACATGTATATTGTTTGTTTTGCCTTACCCGACCTGGCCGACCAGCTCTGTAATGAGATATGGTCTGTCTGTACATTATTTTTTCTTTTCATGGAAGAATATAATTTTGGTTCCTAAGAATGATAGCTTTTAAGGCTGGCTAATCGGAGCTGAAAAGATAATCGATTATCAGTCCTGCCATTGTGATCAATAATCGATTAGTAATCACTGAAGATTTGGTCATAATTTTCCCTGTCTGAGCATGACTATTACAATTTGTTATACTTTATTGTATGTATGAGGTCAGACAGGCCTAAGCAAACAGTGTAGACCCTGATGAGATGCTGCATTTGCGGCATCTCATCAGGGTCTACACTGTTTGCCTCTTATCCAGCTATTTTTAGACACAGCAGTGGGTAGTAAACTGTACTTGTTCAAATTTTAGATTAAATATTGTAAAGAAATGAGGTGTCTACGGTAAAGTAACAAACACAGAAATCAAATGATCGATTATTAGCAATCAGTTATGATAATCATTTTTGTGGAATTAATCGATCAATTAATTGATTATCTGATTAATTATGCCAGCCTTAATAGCCTTCGTGATCTTATGAATCTCTTTTAACATGTTTTAAAAAGATTTTCATGACTTAAGTGGGCTATCAAATAATACAGAAGAATATACTTACTACAAATTATAAAACTATGATAAAGAAAAATGATTATTTTCATTCTGAAATCATTGAAAAAAATATTTCATGTAGGGCCGATTTTAATGGATGTGTTCGGTAAGTAAGGGAGTAAATTAATTGAGAAATGGAAAATGGGACTCTAGTTAATTGTATAACTTGTCTTTACCTGTATAACAAAGGGAAAAAGCCATTTTTTTTTTTATTATTTTTTTTCACTGCTTTTTACATTCCTGGGCAAAAAAAAGAAAAAAATACTTTCCCTGGAATGGTTGAGTGAAGTAATTAAATTAGTTATTGCTGCCTAGATATTTAACCCTTGTCCCACTGAATAAATCAAGATGCCACACCTACTTCCAATTTTCAGCCAATCAGATCACTTGATCCAGATTGTTGATATAAATTCACATACTTAATGGCAAACAGTGCAGATCCAGATCAGTTGGCTTCTTCAGAAGCCAACTGATCTGGGTCTTCACTTTTTGCAAAGGCAGGGTATATCCGGGTTCAGCAGGACAAGGGTTAATTTTCTTTTTATATTTTTTTTCCCAGGTGGAACTGTCTATGATACTTTATCCAGTGTTTATCCATATGTATCTGGAGCTGGTTTATAATGGACATGAACAACATGGTAAGTGTTATACATATGTATGTACAGTCGAACCTCAATGGCCCGAACAACCTTGTGACCATGAAATTTAGTTCGAGATATGGGTTGTTCGAGCCACTGAGGGTTAATCATTGCGCCAGGTCAGAAAGCAAATGGCGATAATTTAGGGAAATCTTTTCGATTTTCTACACAATAATTGTTTGTTGAGTGTACTCATTAGAATTGCCTTGATGAGGCAATTCTAATGAGTACACACAACATACAATTTCATGATAAAATAAGAAAAATTCCCTTAGTATTTGTTTTCTTGAGCTATCGGAAGAATTTCATTGGGACTCAAAAATTAGTTCGAATTAACCATGGAAAACGAGCCATCGGTGTTCGAGCTATTGAGGTTCGACTGTATTAGTTATTGTTTACAGTTGTATCTGTAGGAATTAAACAATATAATGCAAATGACTGGAGAGCTGATCTCAGTGACTCAGTCGGATGCATTTATGACTGGTGATCAGGAGGTTGTGGGTTTGATCCCCACTGGGTCAGCAACATTCTTTTGTGGACATTGATCATGAAATATTTTCTGTGGTCATTCTTTCCCTTCTGCTGATTCAAGAAGGGCAGTTGTCAGTTTGTGGCGAAAGAATGTGCACAAGTACTGGTTAACGGCTTAGAGGACTAAGCCTGCCCAGGAAAAAGTGTGGTTAGGTAAACTGACAGCACTCGACATGGCCCTAATGGGTTGACTGGGCCATAAAACCTCAACACAAACAAAATGAAATGACTGGAGGGAGCACAAAATCATTTTGCTTAATTTTTTCAGGTAAACTCTAACTTTCTTACTGCTAAGCTAACTTATTCAATTAATAAGCTAACTAAAAATAACCAGAAATTGCAGTCCTATAATTTATAATTGGGACAACATTAAGTTGTGTGGCTTCACTTGTTATGTCAGATGTCTCAGCCTTTTCATTAAGTTTGAAAGAAGGAGGCTAAAATCCTTAAGTAGAGGGTGGCACTATGAAGACTTTCAAAGGGTGCATTCAGAAAAGGCTTAGCCCTTAAAAATGCCAAGCACAATTTGAAGCAGATGACATTCTATTATTATTTTTTTTTTTTGAATATTTTTTAAACAAAATGTCTTGACATTTCATGTGAATCATTTGCTTAGCAGATGATTCACATGAAATGTGAATACTTATTTTCTTTGAAAAATAATAAAAGAAAATGAAAATATCTGCTGCAGTGACTGATGCTTTGAGGATTAAAGGTAGAAGGCCATACTGGAAGAGTAGGCGGCAATTTAGCCTCCCGCCTCTTGCTAATGAAAGGCTGTGTCTAATGACGTTGCTAAAATTAGATTGTTTTATTTTACTTATGGAGGGTTAGGTCTGTTATCATTGTTTAGAAAGAAGGTTCTTGCTTTACTTGAAGCAAGAATAGGGTTTGTGGCCTTTTTCTTATCCCGGTCTTATCTTCCTCTCTGTTGAAGACAGCTTGACATGGCTGAAATACTGTTGGCAGGGTTGTTAATCTGCAGACCAAGTGGCCAATCAGCCCTGCTTTAGATAGTGAGCTTCTAAATCTGTTGCTCAATTTCTTCCTGACCAGACCCCTTTTTATATCCCCCTGCCACCCAGTAATATAGCTCTGACATGTAGCCCTCATTTTTGAAAAAAAAAACAAACAAACAGAAAAGTACAGTCAACTTAAAGGTCATCTGTATTAACCCTTGTCATGCTGATTAAATTAAGATGCCACACCCACTTCTAATTTTCATCCAATCAGATTACTTAATCCAGATTGTTCAGCAGGACAAGGGTTAAGCAATCATCTGTCATAAGAAGCCACCATTTCAGATCCCATTAAATGTAAAGAAATGGAAATTTACCTGTATTAAGCAAACCTCTGACTTAAACAGCTACCTTTTGGTTTTCCCATAGGTGTTTGCTTCACACAGGTTGACTGTACATTGAAGGTTAATTCATGCCTGTAAAAGTTGTCCGTCTTTGCAAAAATGGTTATAAACTCTTTCAGGTGTATTCGGTCACCTTACAGTATATAAAAGTGCCACAAATTCACAGCCAGCATCTCTGATACAGTGTTGTCTGGGATAGTAACCTTAACCAATCCATAAGTCTAGATAAGAGTGGGTATCAGGTATATAGTTTTCTTATTTCTCAACATATGTTGTGGGTACTCATTTGTAATGAGTACCCATAACATATGTTTACTTCGAGAAATAAGAAAAATATAGATGCTTTGTGGTTGAGAAAAGCCCCTTATCAGGAGCTATGCTGGATCTCCGGGCAAATTTATCGTAGGAGACCCACAGGTTCTGCATTCTGTTACCTTCATTTTATATGTGCTAATTATTTTTAGTGATCCTGGGTACCGAGGATGGGCAAATTCAGCAGACAACAAATTAAGTATATTTTTCTAAGAAAATAGGCTTTTGACATTACATGCAAACTGTCTCCTAAAATAGGCTTTTGACATTTCAGACAATTTGCATGAAATGCCAAAGCCTATTTTCTGGGAAAAAATAAGGAAAATACATGTATTTAAAAATGTTGTCTGCTGAGATCTTTACCCAGCCTGCTAAGAGCTAAACCCAACTGAACTCTGACAGCCTAATTTGCCAGATACTGCCTTTCTTTACAGCGAGAATCTTTTTCCACAAGTTCTCGGTTGACCAAGAAGATTACTATCAGGAAGATTTGATGAAACTGTCGACAGTAACAAAACCAGAGCATATGAAGGGGAATCAGCTCATGGACAGTTTCAAGTGAGTTATTACTCTGCTGCTGAACATTTCTCCCTGCTGCTGAACTTTTTTACTCTGCTGCTGAACTTTTTAGTCTGCTGCTGAACTTTAATGGCACTGGAAACTTTCAATAGATAACTCTTCAGCTGATATTTATACCCATTACAAACTGTGTTTGTTGTGGTGGGGATGGGTGTGTGTGTGGGGAGGGGGGCGGGGGGAGATGAGTGTATACTGCTTATTGACACTTCTTGTTGTTGTTTCTTTTATTTTCCTAGAAAAAAAGGGCTTGACATTTCATGTAAATTGTCTCCTCTCCTTAGATAATTTCAAGTGTGTTATTAATCTGCTGCTGAACCTTAGTGGCACTTGACAATTCAGCAAAGTTCTACTCATCAGCTGAGATTTTCTTATTTTATCTAGGAAATAGGGCTTGACATTAAATTATTACTATGCTGCTTAGCCTTAGTGGCACAGGGCACTTTCAACAGACAACTCTTCAGCTGATAATTTTTTCTTATGTTTCCTAGAAAAGAGGGCTCAGGCATGGGGTAATTGAGAAATATAATTGTAATTAGCTGTAATTATATATATATATATATATATATATATATATATATATATATATATATATATATATATATATATATATATATAATTTTTTTAAGTAGATACAGACAGACAGGCAGGCAGGCAGGCATGAGTAGATCTCCCAGGTAACTTTTGAAAAAAAAAATTACATTAATTAGAGTTATGATCCTTTCCAATTTCGACATTTGTATTTTGACATTTAGTATAATGTATAGTTGGGGGTGTAGTGTTTTACAAACAAATTTCTAGTTGTAATTGAGCCAGCGCATGACAAAGCCTACAAAATGGCATGTGTGCCCAGTGAAGAGTGATGAAAACTCAGATCAGCCTATGGCATCTGCCCAGTCTGATCAGAGTCTTTGCTGTGCACTCAATGGGTAGCTGAGGTCCCAAGCTTTCAGTCTTTGCTGTGCACTCAATGGGTAGCTGAGGTCCCAAGCTTTCTTCTTGCAGACAGCAAATACTCTGATCAGACTGGGTGGATGCCCAGGCTGATCTGAGTCTTCGCTTGGCACACATGCCATTTTGGTTTAATCATGCGCTGACTCAACTTGTGCTTGTTTTATTATACTCAGATCAAGCAGATTTGTATTGAAGATGTCACGTGACTCCTACACACATTTAAAGCGACATCTACAGGAGAAACAACTGAGTCTGCTGCTCAACATCATACAAGAACATCTCTTTATTGATGGTAAGAAATTCACATGGGAGGAATAGCTTTTACACTGGCCTCCAACAACATAGCCCCTGATAAGAGGGGTATTCAGCCTTTTCATTAAGAGGCGGCAGGAGGCTAAATGGCCTATTCTTCCAGCATGGCCTTTTACTTTTATGACTTCCTAAATGTTTCCTGAACATACCTCTAGATAAAGCTCTTGTTTTAACAAAAAAATACAGTCGACTCCCATTATCTCGAATTCCAAGGGACACTCTGAAATACTCGAGATATCCGTACTTCGACATATCAGATTTGCAGAATTGACGAAAAACTAATTCGATTAACCACTTTTAACAAATATATGTGTAACTGGACTCTTGAAATTAGAGATATATTGAAAATATTGTGGGAAAGAGGAGATTGCTCCTTAGGAGCAATTTCTTCTTTTTTTCCACAATATTTTAAACATGTTGTTAGATTTTCATGTTTAGGCAGGGACCAGATTTTCACTTCGAGTTAAGCGATTATTTGAGATAAGCGAGGTCGAGATAGCGAAAGTCAACTGTATTGATTTTTTTTTTTTAATTTCTCCATGAAAATATATGCTGTGGTACTCATTGGAAGGGCCACAGCCACAACATATGTTTTCAAGGGGAAAAATTACCTCATACCCCCTCTTATCTGGAACCTTTGTAATCTTGTGCAGCACCTGCCCTTTTACTTACAGATTTTAGCCTCCTACTTTAAAAGATATTGTAAAGGCTGGGTATCAAGAGAAATACTTTTCTAATTTCTCCACGAAAACATATGTTGTGGGTACTCATTAGAAGCACCTTGTTGAGGCATTTCTAATGAATACTCATAATCATATGTTTAATGTGGCATTTCTAATGAGTAACAACGACATATGTTTTTGTGGAGAAATAAGAAGTGTTGAAAAAATGCCTTAAATGTGCTTGGAAAACTTCATTGTGGAATTCACTTACAACTAGTTGTCTCTCATTATTATTCAAAGGGACCAGAATTTCTGGTTTGAGATAATGGAAGTTTGTGATAACAGGGCCCAGTTGTTCAAAACTAACGATGTCGTAAGTTAACGATTCGTTAAAATTTTAATTGAGTGATACGCAAATATGTTGAAATTTTTTGCTGAAAAAATGTGAGTAGCTTTTGCAGTGCAAAAGCTACTCACATTTTTTCAGCAAAAAATATCAGAATATTGTATATTGAATCCGCTAAAACAGTTAACGAAATGACCCTTAATGAGCTCGTTAAGCTAACAACGCTTTGAACAACTGGGCCCAAGAATTGAAATACAAGGAACATATAGTCAACTACTGCATTTTTATCCTTACACTTTAGTGACTGGGATTTAATCAAACTTGATACATGACTTCCCCACGTGCTAAGGGTGTGCGAGAGCAACATTATTCTTTGCTCTGCCCCATCCGACCTTTGGGTAGGGTCAAAAGGCCAGCTGACCTGTAATGAAAGCATGTGGATTTTGGGATGGTGTGCCATCGATTGAATGATGGGACTGGGAGCAAATTCTATCCTTTTAGTGTAGATCCCTTTTCAGAAGGGGATCAGTGCAGGAAAGTAAACAGGAGGTCACAAAAGGTGTCTCCCTTGTAAAAAAGGGGGCAGAAATCCACCATGTGTACCCAGTCTCTTAAATACTTAAAATTTGAATAATTTAACCAATTTATGGTGTCTTAAAACTGCTGGTTGAGTAGCAAACACTGTAGACACTCTCAGCAGCCTTCTGATCTAGATCTACACCATTTGCATAGCTCCAGGTAAGGACATTTTAACCAAAATTTACTGATTTTTCCTATTTCTCCTTTAAACAGTATATTGTGGGTACTCATCAGAAGCATGGAGAAATAAGAAGAAGGAATTTTGTAGATACCCTCCTGTTCGAATACTAAGGGTAAATACTATACTTTGTTTATTTTCAGTATTTGATGGTGTTCCGAGAAATAAACAGCAGATAACAGCATCTGTTGGCAGTTTAATGGGAGAAGCCGCAAGGGAAGGTCAGTACATAACAGCTAAATGTCATTGGATCAAGGGCAACACTCTACTTTCTCAACATGGTTTTGCATAGCTTGTAATATTCAATCTCTGACAACTGCGTCAGGGAGTCGACTCCTTGGTTAGAGCATTGGATTTTTTTCCGGGCAGACCGGGAATCCCACGACAGGCGGGAAATTTTTTCAGCTATGCTTCAGTCCTTCCTTACAACTTTCATGTCTACCCCAGTTAAAATCTTACAAGATACCGAAGCTTCTCAATCCCTTATTTTAGCAGATACTTTGCCTTTTTCTGAGAAGACTTCTTCTGGGACAAGTGTCCTTATTAAGGGTGTAGAGTGTGGATTTGTTAATGTTTCTCTTCATAACATTTATTTATCCTCAGACTTGGTTACCAGTTCAATGGCTGTTGGTATTCGACCTTTACCTTTTAAAGGTATTCACTTACATTTAAGCAATGCTTTTGCATTAGATAAGGTTGTGGTAAACCCACTTTTGACTAATAACCGTGTATTGATCAGCCAGCTGATCCCATTCAGCAGGATATCCTTACCCGTCTTAGGACATGCATCGAAAAGTTACGTGGTGGTCCAAACATGTTCATTTTAATACTATCTTACAAGAAAAATGCAGTCTCCATACTCATTTAGTTGGCCTTGGTGGCCGCGTCGGATGTGCATCGGACTAGTAATCAGGAGGTCGCAGGTTCTATCCCTGCTGGATCCACCAACATACTTTTGTGGAGATTGATCATTGTCTATGGTCATTCTCTCTTATGCTGATTCAAGAAGTGTAGTTGTCTGTTTCTGGTGAAAGAATTTACACAAGTACTGAATAACTGCTTAGAGGACTAAGCCTGCCCAGGAATTATGTGGTTAGGTAAACTGATCAGCTCGACAGGATCTTAATAGTGTTTACTGGGCTGTTAACCCTTGTCCTGCTGAACCTGGATATACCCTGCCTTTGCAAACAGTGTAGATCCAGATCAGTTGGCTTCTGAAGAAGCCAACTGATCTGGATCTGCACTGTTTGCCATTAAGTGCATGAATTTATATCAACAACCTGGATCAAGTAATCTGATTGACTGAAAATTAGGAATGTGCATGGCATCTTAATTTATTCAGCAGGACAAGGGTTAAACCCAAACCAATCATATCTATACTCATTCTAATTATAATAGGTACTTTGACTAACCATGCTTAAGGTACAAGTGTTACTAAATATTGACATAAATTGTCGAAGTGTCTGAATGACCAAACATTTCAGAAGTCTGATTTTTCAAAAGACAGACAGTTTGTATAAAAGTGAATTTTGTACCCTAAGTGAATATTCTGAATTTCATAAAATCATAGTTAATTTAGCAAGATTCAAAAAAAAAAAAAAATAAAATAAATAAATAAATAAAAACTAGTTACTGACAAAAATAAGTACTACTTACCTTCCTTACAATGAAAGCATTTGTTCCCAAAGATATTGCCATTAAATGAATTTGTTGCAAAGAATCCGTAATGAGCAGAATATGTAAGAAAGGCCTTGTTTTCTTATTTCCTCAAAGAACATATGTTTTGGCTATTTGTTCGAATCTTCTCAGTTTCTTGAAGTACTAAATACAATATTCCAAGAATTATCACAAAATACACCTTAACAAGTCCTCTAAGAGGACTTAGATTCATGCCATTTTTACTTACCCACTTCCACCTAATTACCATACATACCTCTGTAAGTGAACAGTCAAGCAAGTTTGTAGTTTTCAGATTACAGCCTGTGTAATTTTATCCACTTCTTTATAAAAGCATATTTGTTGGTATTCATTTGAATTGCCTCGATGTTATAAAGAAAATCAGAAAAAAAAAATATCCATACGCATCATTAACCCATTTTAGACTGAATAAACTCCCTCACACTGTATATTGGAAGAGTCAAATTTTAATTTTGTGTGTCAGATTTAGATATTCCTAAAGAAAATATAGATGGTTAAAATATTTGCTAACGGTGGAAATCTGATAGACACCACATTCTGCCAATTACCCTTTTGCGGGGTTCCCAGACTAAAATGGGTTAAATAATCGGCTCCCGAAGTTCTCTGCTAATCTTTATACTAAGAGTGCCTTTTTTAGGTTGGTGTTATATTACACTGAAGTTTTTCAGTAATTTGAAAAAAACAAACAAAAAAAACCCCCTAATCACACAGTGTGGTTAATAAATCGAATATTGTATTTCAGCCAATAGGACAAAAATGTACTATGGTTTGTTGAAAGAACCCGATCTCAACATCCCTGTTGAAGAGGAAGATGAACCAGCAGAGGGGGAGGGAGATAAACCGAAGGTGCAGTAAAACTTCAATGACTCGAACGCCAATGACTCGTTTGCCCTGGTTGATTTACTTGTTTTTGAGTCCGTAGGAAATCCTGATAATCTTTTCAGAAAATAAATATTTAGGGATATTTTAGTGAAATTTTATTATCATGAAAATGTATGTTGTGTATACTCTTAGAATCACCTCACTGAGACAATTTTAGTGAGTACACTCAACATTATTGCATTATAACATTATAACATTATATCATTATTGCATAAAAAGCAGTGCCGCACGTTATTAACAGCCGTGCATTAACCAGCAAAAAAGCTGTGTATTAACAAGGCAATTCACACGCTGTTAATGCATGGCCACGCAACTTTCAATATGATCACACCGGGGCCACTGATTTGCTGCCATTATGAGATGTGGACTGTCTGGCCCTAGAAAGAGCATAGTACGTGGAAATTACGTTCACGAGACATCGGTGAAAAGGCGAAACAAAATAGTGCAAGAAATAACGCGAAATGTAGCAAATGTTTTCAGTTTTTATGCAATAATAGCGATCGAACATGGTTTTTCAATGCATTAACATTCGCCAGGTCCCTTGGGAGGTGTTGAAAACCGCGGCCTTCGGCCTCGGTTTTCAACACCACCCACGGGACCTGGCAAATGTTAATGCATGAAAAATCATGTTTGATCCCTATATTAAATATAGGAGAATATAAAGACATTGCTAAATTATCCCATTTGCCTCATGACTTGGCACTATGATTAACACTCAGTGGCTCACACTACCCATGTCCAGAACAAATATCCATGGTCACAAAGATGTTCGAGTCATTGAAGTTTGACTTTAGTATAAAGTTCTGGTGCAACAGTTTCTTTTGCTTTCCTGCAGTATCAAAGCTTCAGTCACTGAAATGTGTAGTTGGTATTGTAAATGTCCTAAAATTTCCAACACTTCATTCCAAACCTTTTTGGCCTAAATTTAGGCCAATTACCCTTTTGTGGAGATCTGGTTTGGTCTGCTTTGGGATTGCTGTTGGGTACATTTCATCAATTTTTGACAAAGTTATCTCCCCATGACACAATAATAGCGGGGTATTATCATTTCACATTTTTATTATTTATTTATTATTATTTTTATTTTTTTTTCATAAAGACTACTCCATCAGCCTAAATTTTGGAATGCCTTTATTCCTTACTATACTGGGCCCAGTTGTTCAAATCTAACGATGTTGTTAGTTAACAATTCGTTAAAATTTACATCGATTGATACGCAAATATGCTGAAATTTTTTGCTGAAAAAATGTGAGTAGCTAAAGCTACTCACATTTTTTCAGCAAAAAATTTCAGAATATTGTATATTGAATCTGCTAAAACAGTTAACAAAATGACCCTTGACGAGCTCGTTAAGCTATTGATGCTTTGAACAACTGGGCCCAGGTCCTAAAGTTTGAACCTCCATTTAATGTGCCTGAAAACTGCAGTAATTAGCAGTAAACAGTGTACACCCTGATGGGATGCTGCATTCAGAAGTTGCAGAGGCATATTGCTTTTAGGTCATTTGTTCATCCATCTTTGTTCAACACACTTTTCTTGTCAGCAAGATATCTTAATAAGTATCTAGCTAGGGCCTTGAAACTTGGCGAGCTCATTGGGGCTGATGAGCAGTTCAGCTGGTTAACTATTGAACAAAAAAATCAGATTAATTTTGTAAGAGTTATGCCCCTCTTCCACCTTGGCATTTTGTAGGGACAGGCATTATACAAGTCAGCTGTTAATCCACTCAAAAATAAGATCACTCTGCTATTAAGACTAGCTTTTGCCAGTCCCAAATGTTTTTTTCTTATCATTTTATATTCAATATTAAGACCATTCCACTAATAAAGACCATTTTTAGGCAGTGCCAAAGGTGGTCTTAATAGTGGAAGTTTACTGTAGTTTGGCCATAGTGTTTTAAAAACACATTTCTAGTTACACCTTTTCCTCTCCCTGTGTTTGTATCTGTGTTCGAGGTGGTAGGGGTGTAATCTGTTTTTACATTGTCTGTCTGTATGTCCATCCTCCATCTAGACAGACGTTCAGAGGTCCTTTCATCCGTTACATTTTGGTCCTTGCGGGGGGTATCTAATAAACACTGTTTATTGACCTTTCTTGTTTGTTTTGTTTTCAGAAAAAGAAGCAGAGGAAAGATCCATTATTGATGAAGAAATCGAAGAATGATCCAAACTCTCCAGCGCTAACAAGAATACCTCTGCCAGAACTGTAAGTCATTATTATACTATTGTTGTCCCCATGATTGATTCAGTCATCTTTGCCTCTTTTGACTAATTGTAAGAATTTTGGTACTCGAGTAATTGGAAAAGTCTATTTTAGGAACCTGTTAAAAGTCATGAAAAATGAAATACTAAGCTCAGGGGTCATCCTAGAGGGCGATTTGGGAGAAAAAGTCTCCCTAAGCTGGCTGACCTCCCTATCTTGAGCTGAGGGAGAAGTGAAAATGTATAAATATATATAGGGAAATCCAAAAGGGGCTCTTACACGGTATAGGAAATTTACATTGGTTTCTGCCCACGCTTGGAATTGGATGAAATTCTGCACAATGGTTGCCTAGGGTATAACACTGATGATTAAGAGGCATTGGCTTTTAAATGTAGTTCCGTTGTAAATTAACGGTGTTTTGTATGCGCCACTAACAAATCAGGGGGTGCCCTAATATTAACCTTCGTACAGTAAACAGAATTTCATTTTTCAGATGCTGGAATGTTTTATTAATTAAGACCATCATTAGTACATGTTTTGATACTATGGATGGCTTCATGTACTTAGCAATAGTGTTGGAGCAATAACGTAAGTTGAACGGTAGCCCCATATTTCAGCTGCAGGTTATGTATTCATCCAGATATTATTTGCAATTTTACCAAGTTCCGATTCTTATCAAGACACCATTTCAGCATAAAAAATTTCCATATGTATTAGAAATAAACAAATGAAATTTCATAAAAATTGAAGACCGGTAACATGTTGTTTGAACAGCCTGAATACATATAGTCCTGAGTCGGCGAAATATGAAATTACCCAATACTCATGTATAAGTAGTATCGTGTAACGTCAACTTATCAATAGCTTTCAATTTGGATTACCATGATATAGTATGATTTGTATAAGAAGTTGATACCATAATTGTACATATTCATTTATAACCAGTTGACTGAATTGCACCTTGTTGAACACCATGTCCAAAAAAAACAAAAAAACTTTTCGTTTACATGATCTGGACCATGCAGACACTAAGTCCAAGTTCTCTGTATCTTATATATAGGAGTCCACTTCAAATACTTGACTGTGGAAGTATTTATCAGATAATAAAAAGCAGATAACAGTATTGTAATTGATGATGATGATTATGAAACCTGGGTCAAGCTTTAAAGTTACTCGTTCAGGCAGATAGGCATGGTGGGCACAACTTGCTTACCAAGTAATGATTACTATCCTAGGACACCTGATTAAAATCTTCAGGGTCCATGTCTGTTGATTTCAACATTCAGAATTGTCAATGGATTTATGAGTAAATACAACAATGTGGACTTCTTGTCCAAAAATCAACTATAAACTTTGGTGTAAACTGGATAAATGCCTCTAAAATAACAGAGTAACAAAAAGAATTGATACAAACAGGCAATACTGTGACTACTTGTTCACGCTTAGTAAATACAAAAAAGCACAATATTGTCAAAACCACAGCAGAAGATTTCACAGCTGGTACAAAACACACACTAAGACACTCAATATTGGACAAAAACACTACAGCTTAAATATATTCAGTAATGAACAACTAAAGTCTGTGTCACATGGACACATGCAAGCTTAGTACTGTTTCTTTAGGTAAGATCTATGCACTTGCTGACCAAATACTTTAGTACTCTTTCTAAAATGAAAGAATAACTTTTCAGAAATATGATCAGCGAAGAACAACAAAGAAAGTAAGAGCAGTTGGTATTAAGAAGAATGAAATTATATTCAGCTAAAATATTCAATGGAAGAAAGAATTTAAGTATAAGAACTAAAACAAAACTTGAATACTAAAAGCCTCCTTTCAAAACGTATTACAACACAAAAAACAGAGTCAAGGTGAAAATAGAATTAATTAAATACTATAGAACTGCCAGCAACCAAATGAATGAAAACTGTTCAAAAACTCTTCAATACATCCTTTAGATTCACATTAAGACCACACAAGTTAGCTGTTTTAAACTCCTGTGTTAATTAACATATGGCTGAGTTTAAAACTAGTATGGAAGTCCTTAGGCAAATGACTAAAATATGAATGTCATACAACCTTTGGAAAAATCTTAAAGCTTTAACATGAAAAACTACAGAACACCAGTTTGTTGTTTAAGTCAAACTATGCGCACTAGAATAGAACTTATGCAGAACAGAAACAATTTCATATATGCTTACTATAAGGAAGAAAGTATAGATCTGCTTTTCTGATGGCAAAAGTTAAGACCATATAAACAGTATTCTGTGCTGCTGTCATCAAAGATAACTGTTGAAACAAAGAGAAAACTCCAGTGTCAGTGTCAATTCGATCACAGGAAATATCGATTGAAGTGATACATTTGAACATGTTACAGGACAAGAAATCCAGTGTTCATAATTTCAAAATACAATATAGGCTTGCAAGCAAGCTATATATATATATTGGAAGTTAAGTCTTTAGGTATTATTTTCTTTTCAAGCGTTCTTAGTTTGGTTAGAGTTCACCAGTCCAGAAGCAAATCTCAAAAAATCCTAAAATCTGTTGATGGGGATGCAAACCCTTCTTCAAAACAAACAACAAAACAAACAAACAACAACTACTTGCAATAGTACGTTTGCACATCTTCTTAATATGACAATGGAGATTATGGATCTTCCTGTTTTATGCCTATTTTTGTAATGGTTAGAATGGATACCCCTGTTTTACACCTATTTTAGTTTTATGCCTTTTGGGAAGTAATTATACAAAATGCTCAATGATTTGCTGACATGAATTAAAGCGTAAGATTTCGTTAAGCCTAATTTGTTAATTAGAATTTCTTTAGATTTAATTTGTTATGCTGTCTACATTTGTAATAGTTGGTTAGTCAGAGTCCATATAAATAGAAGGCAAGTAATAGAAAGTCATGAAAATTTAATGGGTAGCTCAAGATATATTCATTCCAAGTTGTCTAAACTCTCTTTGATTTGTTAAGTGTTAGAAGTGTTTGATAACACTGCCTTTCTCTACTGTTTTTTATCAATGTAACAAAATAGTCAATTTTGTAAAAATCGACCTATATCCATTCAAGGCCTAAAATGACAATGTTACCGGTTTTGATTTTTTATGAAATTTGGCACAGCTATAGAGGATATATGTAGCAAATTTTCCTGGTAGTATGAAATTTTGACAAAGACTATAACATATTAATTTTGAAAGTTTAATTTTGATATTTTTTTCATTTTTTGGTAAAAAATTCAGATTTTTTTATAATCAATTTATCAGAAAATGTTAACTTTAATTGAATATAAATGTTTTGTGGTACCAATAGAATTACTATGGTGTTCACCATTCAGCACAGCGCAAAAATCTTAAAACTAAATTAAACTTAAGATGTATGACATACTTATTTGGAGACAGGTATCAGCTCATGTGGGGAGTGAGTCAAGGTTGCGTCCTGAGTCCAACTTTTTATTATATAATTTAATAAGCACATTTTCATAGGTTGCATATGCCTAGTTATTATTATACAAAGTTTCAGAAAAATCCATGCGTGGGCAGAAATGAAAGATGCCCTTTGGACCAAAACTTCTCCCTGAAATCTTGAAATTGTCACAAAACTTCTCCCTATCTGAAAGCTCTAGGATGACCCCTGTATAGCTGGGTGATTTTAGATTTGTGGTGAATAAAGGAGAAGAAATTTGATAAAAATTGCCGGAAATATGCATTGCTTCAGATAAGGCACTTTTTTTTCAACCCAAAAGTACTGATATTTTTCTTACTTCTCCATGAAAATGTATGTTGTGGTACTCCTTAGAAGGGCCTCAGTGAGGCCCTTCTAAGGAGTACCACTATGTACATTTTCATGGAGAAACTGGAAAAATATGATGTGGATACCGCTTCCCATCTGCAGCTCTGAATAAATAGAGCTAAAATAAGAACAAATAGATTTTCAACGAGATTTTCTACTGTCAGTGGATAATCAGTTGGTTTTAAACAGCAGATGATGAACTATGAAATTCTGGCCATGAAGTGGATGGTAGGGTGGTTTGTTCTTCTGCTGAAACTTTTAGTTGGTTGGCTGTACCCTCATTAGCTTTTGGCAGGAAGGGTCTTGCATCCCTTGAAGCAAGTTCATGGTGTTGGGCCTTTTTCTCATCTACCCGATTCTTCTTTTTGTTCTCTCTTTCTCTGGGAGACAGTTCAACATAGTGTTGCCACTGATGATCATTTATAATGGATCATCATTCACTTTTTCCTATTGTGACTGATGAAAGGAATGATTTTTTATAATCAACTAATCGGAAAATTCTGTTTTTAGAAACATATTATTCTCTCATTTTCTTCTTAAAGGCAGGTTATGTAGAAATGAATTCAAAACTGTCTATGTAGGTCATTTAAGATTTGTGGTCAATAAAAGTGAAAAAAATGATAAAATAGCCTTAAAAAGTGAACCAAAAAGTACTGATACTTTTCTTATTTCTCCATGAAAAGATATGTGGAGGTACTTCTAATGAGTACCCACAACACATAGTAATGAGGCACTTGTAATGAGTACCCACCACATGTTTTCATGGAGAAATAAAAAAAATATTATCTGGATACCCCTCTTATTGATCTTGAGCAATAAATAAGTAACTGGAAGAGTTAAAATAAGAGTGAATATACTTCTGCAAGTCGATTATTAATCGGTGATCAATCAGCTTTACAAAACCAGTGATCGACTGTGAAGTTCTGGCCAATTCCTGACACTAGTTCAACATGACTGAAATATTGTTGACAGGGCTGTTAAACCTCAATTCAAACTTGAACTGATTCCTAAAATAGATGATTTTTCTCCTGTCACCAAATTTGCAATATAGCAAGACACAATGAGAAAGTTTGGTTTCAAAGGCTCTCCTTAAAGTTTACCACTCTCTGGACAAATTCAGCAGATGATGAAATCTTTTTCCAAGAAAATAGACTTTGACATTTAATGCAAATTGTCTCCTAAAGAGAGTTCTCTTATTAACTGAATCTGTAGACATAGGTTTATATTTGTTGCAGGAAAGATGCAGACAGAATGGACAAAATCTGTTCGTTCCGAGAAGCCCAGAAAAGAGTTAAAGTTGGAGCTGAAAATTTACCATCCATTTGTTTCTACACTCTCATGAATGCATTTCAAGGGTAAGTCATCTAACAGATTCACCCAATAAACACAACACTAGGGGCAGGTTCAGCAGACAACAAACTGATGATGTTTGTCTTATTTTTTCAAGAAAATAGGATCTGACACTTCATGCAAATTGTTTCAAAGTGTTGTATGGGTCAAGTGAGGATGAGAACCAGCATCATCATCTGGGTTTTGATTAATATGCAGGTACAGGGGCAACATCCACATTAGTCTGTCCTCTTCCAGGTAGCTGCCTTGCTGCATTCATGGCAGATCTCACACCAGATCTCCAGGTGTGTCTATCATGAGGGTTGATAGCTGTGATCTTTCTGTCAGCTGCTTCCTTGTCATCTTGGGCCTCCCAGGCACACGCTTTCCATCAACCTGTTTGTCTCAGGCTGACTAGACTGCACTGTTGGAGCTTTACATATGTCCGTACCAGCAGAGCCTTCTTTCCTTCAGGATGAGGGCCAGGTCTTCAGTGCCAAGCTGCACAAGTAACTCATTAGACATGAAGGCGACAGTGTCTTGCGGCTTGACATTGCAGATCTCTCTGATCATTGCCTTTTCATTCCGATGCAGACATTGGAGGTTTGGCTTTGTCAGTGGCCAAGTCTCACTGGCATGGAGCATTGTACTCCGTACACAAGAGCTTTACACACAACCACATGTCTTGAAAGAAGTGGCGGGAAGAGAGAACTGGTAGCAGCTCCTTGAACTTCTTCCAGGTGGTTTTCACATGTGTTGTGGTTGAAAGTTCACAGACACCAGCTGCTGAGAACATGTCTCCTAGGTAGCAAAAGGAAGCTACCACCTCCAGCTTGTCAGGATCAACTTAGACTTCCCTCTGTGGTCTGCCATCAGTTCCTTGGCACTATGTACACCTGTAATCAGGGTCCTCTGTCAAGGGCTTGAGCCCACTGCATTTCTTGTGCACCCAGTGCTTAGAGCTGTTGATGAAGATCCTGTTGGTGCCCATTCCAGTGTGACAGATGGCGCATGGGAACTAGTCTGAACTTTGTAGGAAGTCCAGGCCCATACCACAGATCATGATCTTTTATTCCTGCATTTACTCTCGGCCCTTTCTCCACCATTACTTCTTTCCAAGTCAAGAGCCTCCTGACACATTCCTTGAGCCATTCAGCGATGATATTCAGGATAGAGGTCCTCCCAGGGAACCCCAGAGCGGAACTGCCATAGCAAGGCTTCAAGCACAATGATAAAGAGCAGCAGGCTGAGTACCGAGCTTTGGTGAACTTTATCCTTCACTTCAAACTCTTCTTTGTACCCATCACCAACATGGACATGGCTCTGCACATTGGCATACATCCCCTGGACCAGTCGCACAATCCACTCCTCCACACCAAGTTTTCTCAGGGCCCACCTGATGACCTTCCAAGGCACTCTATCAAACACCTTCTCCAGGTCTATGACAACCATGTAGAGTCTCTTGTTGGCAGCTAGAAACTTCCCTTGCAGCTGCCTGACAACAAAGATTTCATTTTGTTATGCCTCTGCGTGAGATGAAGCCGAATTGGGAATCATGGATTGAGAGCATTTGTCTGATTAGGCCGTCCACGATTCTCTCCAGGACTTTCATGACCTGCTTTTTCAGCTTGAGAGCATGTTAGTTTCCCCCTGTCCAATGCCTACCCCTTACCTTTGTAGAGGGAGACAGTAAATATCTGCTAACAGTTGGAGGGTACCTTGCCATGGCAAAAGATTGCAGCTGTGAGGTCATGGAGGCACCCATGTCACCCAGTGCTTGTATCATCTCCACCACTATGCCTGATGGGCTCGGTGCTTTGCCCGCCTTCATCTGTGAGATAGCCTTCTTAACCATATCATTGAGATGGGCAGGCTTTGCACTGGTGGTTCATCAGACAGGTGGTGTCGGTCCCAGTCAAACCCGGTATTGATAAGCCTTTGGTAGTGCACTAACCAGGCCTTCTACTTCGAGTCTTTGCTGATTGACATTTCCCCTGCATTATTCTTCACTGTCAGACTTGTCACCTAAAACATCAGCCTTCTCTCTTCTAAACTGGTTAGCAATGTGGTAGCCTTCTGAAGACTTGGTCAGTATTCTTGTAGACCTCTTTGTCTGCTCGATGAGCATGGTGCACTATGATGTCGGGTGAGCATTTTGCTGCATAATATGATTCCCTAGTGTTTTTACCAGTTTTCCATGCCTCGAAAGCTTTCTACTTGGCAGCAATGGCCTTTTCCACTTGTTCATTCCACCACTAGGTTTCACTATGCCAATGGTGGGGCCGAGTTGTGCCACACACCTCCTCAGTTGTCTTGAGCAGGCCTGTCTTGATCTTGTTCCAGATATCCTCAGTGGCAGCATCTGCTACACCTGCAGTTACATGAACATTCAAGTTGAAGACTTCCTAGAAATGATTTGCTTGCTGAGAGTCTTTAAGCTTCCAAACTAAAATATGAAGGGTGAACTTGCGCTTGAATTTTGGTGGCACATCCATCCTCATGTCACATACAAGAAGCTGAAGTTGCAAGGCTGCTTCCTTGCCAGGGATCACTTTCACGTCTGTGACAAGTTTGCGTATGGTCCTACAGAAAAGGATGGTCTATCTGCATGACTGCATTTCCCAACTTCTGCGAGATGAGATGGCTGTCACGTTTCATGAAATGTGCCCAGGTCAAAGCAGGTCAAAACTTGGGCATATTCCAGGATCGTCTCACCTTCAACATCTTATTTGGGTCTGTCGTATCCCGTCCCTCCATGCACTTCCCTGTATCCGTGCCTGCATGGCCTACATGGCAGTTCCCAGTCTCTGCATGGGATCAGGAATTCAGATCCTGGGATCCTGGCAGAAAAGGCATGCAGCTAGTCAAAGAACATGTCTTTAACAGCACTTAGACCACTATGGGGCATACACCGACAGAAAGGTAATCACACCTAAAAAAAAAACAACACTTTTTCTATCCACTCATCTGCCACAAACACTCCTACACCAGCAGTGCATTTGTCGTTTCCAGATCAGTAGAGCTTGTATGTGGTGTCCTTGCCCTTGATTGTGTGGCAGTTGCCACCACGGTATCTGGTCTTCTGGACACAGCAGACATCCACTTTCCAGCGGGATAGTGTTTCCACTATCTCGCAAACTCTTTCAGTGTTCACATTAAATGTTCCCATCCTGAATCTCCTCAGGTGCTTGCTTGATTCGCCACAATGGCCCAGCACGCCTCCCACACCTGACAGGAGGCCGAGCCAGAGACATCACCAACAGAACTGATGTCTGTTAGCACTGCCTAACTCAGCAGTTTTTACGGGATCCCCTGTCCTAGCTGACATTCTAGCTCAGTTCTTTAAAGGCATCTGAGCATGCATGCCGTTCCAGCACACTGGCAGTGTGCTTTGCGATTGTCCTTATGAAGAAAGGATAGTATGCCAAACCACAATTGTCAATAGCTGGAACACCAAGCCACGGGTCTGTAGATGATTGTGTAGATGATTGCTGCCTAGCTCTGCCACCCAAGTTGGGCAGCATTGTAACCCCTAAGGGTGGGGAGGCAACTGTGATAGAGGACAGCCTCACATTCCCACACTCACATAAAGTGTCACAGCTGGAGGCAGTTTTATGTCATACCCAGGACTATTAATCAATTTTCTCCAGCTTGAGGGTTAAAAAGTGAAGCACCAACACAAGTTTTCTTCTACAATGTACATCCGGTAAGGCCCAGTTGTTCAAAGTGCCGTTAGCTTAACGTGCTCGTTAAGGGTCATTTCGTTAACTGTTTTAGGGGATTCAATATACAATATTCTGATATTTTTTGCTGAAAAAATGTGAGTAGCTTTTGCACTGCACTGCAAAAGCTACTCACATTTTTTCAGCAAAAAAATTCAGCATATATGCATATCACTCGATTTAAATTTTAACGAATCGTTAACTAACGGCATCGTTAGCTTTGAACAACTGGGCCCTGGTAATATACATATACATTCTATGAATGCAAAAGAATCTTTGTTGTTTGAGTTTGGCCAAGAAGCTCATAAGGATATGCCCGTTTTCACAAAAAAATCAACTGATTGGTAGTTCATTCCTTATCTAAATTTATGAAAATATTGAGGTGAGGAAGGGTGGCCAGGACATTTATCTTTATTGTTATATGTTATCTGTATTGTTTGGCTGTTCATGAAACTGTAAAATTCTGCAGCAGTTACTTTAAAGTGTAATTTAGACGCACATTGTTTTCTTAAATATAACATTTTTAAGTACTAACTAAAGATGTCTTCAAAACAAAAGAAAATTAGGATTCATTCTCAAAAAATTACATATCCCAAGAATTAATCATTATTGAATGTACACTAAAGCACTTTTAACCCTTAAAATGCCAAGAAAACCTCCATCTGAAAATGTTGTCTGTTTCTGTTGTCTGCTGAACATTCTTGCGAACTTTTCAAATCTATTTTTACATACAGGCAAACAGTGTGGACCCTGATCAGACTGCTCCTAGAGGAACAGTCTGATCTGGGTCTACACTGTTTGCAAAAATGACTTTTAAAATCACAAGCAGATGACAAAACAGACGACAGTTGTTCTGACTGACATTTAAAGGGTTAAAGAAACTGGTCAGAATTCATTTGTAATACACAGATTATCATCAAATTCATAAGCTGTTTAAACACTTGAATTGTTTGATTAAGATTACTGATAAAGATGCTTGTGGTAATTATACACTCTAGGGGTTCAGCATCTGACACTAAATGTCCTGAAGAAGTATTTGGAAGTAATAGTAAACTTGCTGCCTTCAGAGCAATCAGATAAAAATATGAGAAAACAGCTGTTTCTTTGGAGATAATAATTTATAGGAGTTATTTATTTTCCTTCAATAAGCTCTTTGCAGATTTCATTGCCGTGCTGTATTTTATCCAGGGCAACCAACGTCGAGTTTGCAGAGGATTCCAGCTTAATGAGTTCAGGTTTTGGAGATTCAAATCTACGTGTCTGGACGTTAACTCTGAACAAACTGAGAGCAGTGAAACAGCTGGAGGAGCTAGAACTCATAGACAAAGAAGCAGGTAGGACTGGAGTGTTTAGATTCCTTATATTGCATAGCTCTACATATGTCTAAATAAGAGTGGGTATCAGGTAAGTATTTTTCTTATTTCTCCACGAAAACATATGCTGTGGGTACTCATTAGAAGCACCTCATCAAGGCATTTCTAATGAGTACCGACAACATATGTTTTTTATGAGAAATAAGAAAAATATTAATACTTTCGGAGAGTGATAAGGCACCATTTTCAACCAAAAAGGGTTTCATATTTATCGTATTTCCACAAAAACATAATGTTGTGGGTATTGATAAGAAGCACCTCAGCAAGGTGCTTAACCAAGACACTTCTGATGAGTGCCGACAACATGTTTTCACGGAGAAATAAGAAAAAATATAAACTTGATACCCCCTCTTATCTAGAGCTATATGTTATGCTAAATATTCGGAGACGTTAAGTCCATACCAGGCCTCAAATTTGAACAAGTCCATTTTACTACCTGTTGACTGTATCTGAATAACTGCTTGGTAACAAACAGTGCAGACCCTGAACAGATGCTGCATTGTATTGCAATCTGATCTGGGTCTACACTGCCCAATGATGCCAAGTTTTTGCACGATACGGCTTATGTTGGGTGATAGATTCTACAGGGAATGAGATTCAGAGCAGTGAACACACACAAACAAAAATGAAAACAGCCAACATGTTCCAGTTTTATTGGTCAGACTAGCTTGTTTAACAATTGATATAAAGTTTCCAAGTTTGCAGAATAGACTTAATGATCAGAAACAACCAGAAAAGATAATCTACCCTAAAATGAAGGGCAGTCAACCCTCTTTATACTGACAATGACAATTTGAAAGTGTGAAACCTTCACTAAAGAGTTGACGGTTGAATTATGCAAGAATTTTGCATTAAAACTTCAAGCAATATATGTTTTGGATATTTGTTAAAATTGCCTCACTGAGGCAATTCTAATTAATATCCAAAACATGTTCTTTGAGGAAATAAGAATAAAACAAGGTCTTTCTTACATATCATTCTGTCCATTAAGGGTTGTTTACAACAGCAAATTCATTTTAATGGAACGTCTTTGGGAACAAATGCTGTTGTTGTAACGAAGGTACACTGTACAAGGAAACATTTTAATGGCACTAACAACAGCTCACTGAAATTAATAGATCCTAAAAGGAATGACCCTTAATAGCGATGAACACCAGTACACTATTTTGACGTGCTGTGGCAATGTTCTGTTGTAGATGATGTGTTAGAAAGAATGATGGACAACAGAACAGCGGAAGATTCCAAACTACTCCTTGGTCATAATGGTCCAGTCTATGGATCTAGTTTCTCAAATGACAGAAGTTACCTCACATCTTGTTCTGAGGATGGCACAGGTAAGGATTTTTAAGCCACAAAATGACATGTGCACCCAAAGAAAACTCATAGCTCTTGATAAGGCGCTTTTTTCCTCCAAAAAGTATCTATAGTTTTCTTATTTCTCGATGAAAACATTTGTTGTGGGTACTCATTAGAAGTGCCTCGGTGAGGCACTTCTAATGAGTACCCACAACATGTTTTCGTCAAGTTCTAGACCTATGTCAGATCATCTTGTGCATCCAGTCTGATCAGACTTTGTTGTCTACATGACGAAACTTGGCATCCTTGGTTATCCAAAATGCGACCATGGAAGATTCTGATCAAATGCATAGGTGCAAAAGCTTATCTGAATCTTCGCTTGACATACTTGTCAGAAGGTAAGTTTTCTGATGTTGAGACTCATTTGTTTTAATTATGGCATTCTTTGAGAAAAAAGGCTTTTAGTTGGATTCCTGTTACATCTTAACTCACATTCCCAGCCTGAAGTCTCTGATGAACCTTATTCTCAGCATCCGTTTCAAACCCATATTTATTTGTCAAGCATCCAAATTTGTTTTAATTTATTCCTATCAGTGAAACTGCTTTCAAACAGTAGTTTCTTATAGTCTGATCCAAAAAGATGTATCAGTTGAGAGTCTCCATTTTTCTAGACGATATCACATCCTTTTTAACGAGCCCTGTTGTTATGTCCCCTTTCCTACGAGGAGGGCAAGATATTGATTTTGGTGCGGATTCAGTTGGCATCAGTGTGATTGCACAATATCTTGTGAACCAGTGTGTCTGCACAATATCAAGATGTTTTCTTATTTCTCCATGAAAAGACATTGTGGGTACTCACTGGAATTGCAAACCTCTATGGCTCATTCAGATGCATGTCTGACTGGTGATCACAAGGTCGCAGGTTGAATCCCCACCACAGTGTGTCTGCACAATATCTTGTGAACCATTGGTTGGATTCTTACCAAATTTTCATGATATAATTGTGACATAACAAAGAACTGATTAGATTTGGGTGACCTTGACCTAATTTGCAAAGTCACAGCAGTAGAAAAACTGAAATTTCATGGTGGGGGGACATGTTTTCTCTGAAAATGCTGTTACTAGTATTACTAGTTTATGTTGACGTCATTACATCAAGGTGACACATGCAATTTTTTACCAAAATCTTGCCTGGAGCACTGTTTGTACAAAGAGTCTCTAGACAATTATAAGTAAACAGGTCATATATGAACTTTACTATGTGAAAGTGTGTTTCCAGGGCATACGCAGACAGTGGAATCACTTCGAGGCAATTCCAGTAAGTTGATTGGTTTAATGGCCCAGTCAACATTATTAACCACATTTTTCCAGTGCAGGCTTAGTCCTGTAAGGTGTTAACCAGTACTTGTGCATATTCTTTCACCAGAAACTAAGAACTGTCCTTCTTGAATCAGTCGAAGGGAGAGATTGACCACAGAAAATGTTTCCCAGTCAGTTTCCATGAAAGAATGTTGCCGGACGCAGTGGGGATTGAACCTGCGACCTCGTGATCACCAATCAGACATGGATCTGAATGAGCGACAGAGGTTTGCAATTCCAGTGAGTACTCACAATGTCTTTTCATGGAGAAATAAGAAAACATCTTGATGTTTTTCTGATCTGGCACTTATCATTATTTTAATTTACCGATTTCACAGCTGTAGATAAGAGGAGATATCAGGTAAATATTTTTTGTCATTTCTGCATGAAAACATATGTTATGGGTACTCATTAGAAGTGCCTCACCAAGGCACTTCTAATGAGTATGCACAACATGTTTTCATGCAGAAATAATAAAAATATCAACGTTTTGATTGAAAAGAGCACCTTATCTAGTTATGCCAATTTGTTTTATTACAGTGAGATTATGGAGCCTGCAGACATGGACCAATCTTGTATGTTACAAGGGACATAACTGTCCTGTGTGGGATGTAAAGTTCAGGTAATGTTATAGCATTTAAGAATTGGATTTTGATTCTTGTCATTCCATTTTTTTCTTTCATGGCTTGATGAAATGAAAAACATCAAATTAAGATAATTCTTATAATTAATTTTGTTTGAAATTTTCATAAATTCACTTTAGAAAATGGTAAAAGCATCATATTTTAGCCTTTAAAGCAGCAGGTTGGTTTGAGCATGAAAATTTAATTTGGTTTGGGATTTTACCCAAGCTTAAGTACGACACATCCTTGATGACCTATCAAATTAGCATTACAATAATAGTGGGAGAATTAAGAACAAAATATGTCATCTGTATTTTAGATACAAAAGAAAAGCCCAATAAATATTTCCTCAGGTGGGTAAACTGTTTTCACATTTTCTGTCTGTACTGATGTTTGTTACATTTTGGTCCCTGTGGGGCAGGGGTATCTAATAAGCAGTGTTTGTTGACCTTTTTTTGTTATTTTTCAGTCCACATGGTCATTATTTTGTGTCTGCTGGTCATGACAGAATGGCTCGTCTGTGGACAACAGATCACTACCAACCAGTGAGGATGTTTGCGGGGCATTTGTCAGATATTGATGTAAGTTTCTGTATAGTAGGCAGCCATGATAAACCATTTTTCCCTTATTTGTACTAGATATGACTGTTTTCAAGCAAAGTGTCTTTCCCATATTTGATTGTGGCTGTGGTGGAGTAAGGGCCTGCTGTGCCTGCAGCAGGTGGTGGAAGGGGATATTTTTAAGCCCCCAACTTCGAAGAAGTTGGAAGGGCATATTGCTTTTGGGGGGGTTCATCCATCTGTCCATCATGCTTTTCTTGTGAGCAAGCTATCTTGACAACAATTTATGCTAGGGCCCTGATTACCTGATCAACATTTGGAAAAAAATCGGATTTTTTTTTAGTCATTTCAGACTTTGGCATTTTATATGGACAAGCATATACATTGCAACCTCTTTACAACAGCCACCTTTGGAAACACAAAAAGTGGCATTTATAGGGAGGTCACTGTAGTAGAAGTTTGGTATATAGTAAAATAGCACTTTGGGAAATCAGCACTTTGGGAAATCAGGAAAGTGGCTGTATAGGGAGGTGGCTGTTTGATTGAGAGGTTCAACTGTAGTAGCGGGGCATAGTGTTTTAAAGCACATTTCTAGTTGTTTCTCCACGTCATTCACTTTTCTCCCAGTCTCATCTGTAAATCTCTTTCCTCTCTCTACTGTCTCTCCTATTCCTTGTCCATCTCCTTGGAAGACAACAAACAAAATGACCCAAAAGAGTTCTGTGTCATTAAACAACTCAGCCTTTCCCATATGTATATTAGAAATGGTCCATTTATTTGCTAAATTCAAAAAAGCCTGTTACAGGTATTGAGGGCATAGCTTCAAAACGGTGCTTTCAACCAAAAAGTTTTGATATTTTTCTTATTTTGCCCAAAAACAAATGTTGTTGGTACCCATTAGAAGCACCTCACTGAGGTGCTTGTAATGAGTACCAACAACATTTCTTTTTGTGATGAAATAAGAAAAATATTTACCTGATACCCTCTTTTTCTTGAAGGATGTGAGAGAATAATCTAATATACTGGCAGTACAATTTAAAAAAGTGTCATCAAGCATATGTGGACAGCTAAGGCCAAGATCAGCCTGCACATTTGTGCAGTCTGATCAGGGTCTTCACAGTCAGCTAACAGAATTAGTGGATACTACAAAAGGTATGAATGGAAAGCAAAGGCCATGATAACAGATATTGGTCCAAAATTTTATTTGATGCTACCCGCACCTCTGCTTATGACCTAAAGGTCAAGGTCATGGACTTCGAAATTTATGTTAAAGTTTTGCATTAAAGATTTTAAGATCTCTTAATTTCTATATCCTTGTATGGATTTACTTTATATTTGACATGATTATAGATATTGATCCAAAATTTTACTCCTTGCATGGAGTTACTTTATATTTGGCATGATTATAGATATTGCTCCAAAATTTTATTCAGCACTATCCCTGCCTTATAACCTACAGGTCAAGGTCATGGACTTAGAAATTTTATGTTAAAGTTTTACCTCAAAGTTCTTAAGATCTTTTATTTACTCAGCTACTTTTCAAATCATACTAGTTATATTTGGTATACAGATAGCAGCTATGGAAGATGTTCATCCAAAATTATATCCAGTACCATGTCTTCCTCACTCCCTCTACCCCCCTCCCCCCCCCCCCTCCCCTCCCCAACACACACACACAACACTAACTATGATCAGGATTTTTAGGTCATAATTTTTTTATTGAGAAGCGCGAGTTTAGGCAAGCTATCCTGTCTGGCGACAGGTCTTGTTTTGCTTGACACGGCCTATATGAGCGAACTGAATTTTTATATAGTTCTGTAATATCGGGACCCAGGGTGAAGTTGGCCAGCAATAAAAGTGCTTTGAACCCCCCATTGGTCTGCTCTACTGACCATTTTAAGACGGTAGTCCCTGTGTTAGTCTTACTCTTTTATGCTTTGTGGTTTACTCTACGAGGCGATTTAAGTCTTGCCTTGTGTTATTTTGTTCTTGTGTTTTTCAGTCCTTTTAACATTGCGATTACCTCGCTTGGGGGAGAGAGAGCTAATCTTGGTGCTTATCATATGTTTGTTCGATTTGCACTTGCTTGGTTTTGTCTGTTTCCTCTTTGTGTCTGGGGCTCTAGCTTGTGATTGTGGCACTTTCTGGACTTTTCTCTTACCTTTTTTACCATTTGAAAGAGTGCCTTTGGGGTATATGCAGACAGTCAAAGTCCAGATCAGTGGGCAACTTGTTGAGGCTGTTCTAATGAGTTCCTTATCTGACTGCAGATCCAGGGGTCACAAGTTTGAATTCCAGCTCTGCCACATAATTTTCATGGATATTGATAATGAAATCCTTTCTGTGGTCATTCTCCCCATTCTGCTGTTAGATTCAAGGACAGTTGTAAGTTACTGGCGAAAGTATGTGCATAAATACTGGTAATCCCTCAGAGAACTGAGCCTGCCCAGGAAAAGTGCGAGTAAATTAACTAACTGACTATATATTACCTTAAAAGCATTGACTGGGGTGTAAACACAAACAACTCTACTGAGCGCCTAACATGTTTTTTTTTTTTTATAGAAAACTGGATTCAAGTAACGGGGTATTAAATGCACTCAGATACTCATTTCTTTTGTGGCTGAAGTGAGACTTATCCTTAGATCACTATGTGGTCTATATACATCAGCACTATCCATTTTGTCGCTGAAATCAATGTTACAATAAATAAATTGAGTCCTGGACTTTCGGGAACTTGAGAAACAGTGTTTTCTATTGTCTAATCTTGTTGATTTTGAATACATAATGTGTTATATGTTTATACTGAGTAATAATAGAGTTTTTTGTTTTATCTCAAGAATGATTCATGACCAAACAGCAATTAGCAATTTCTTGCCTGACTAGGGTAACGTCAATAAATTGCCTTCTTCACAATATGATCTAAAAATTTGAAAACAAAATGTTCATTTTAGGAGTGAAACTAATAAGAAACAAAGTGTTTTGGTTTTATGTTCTACTTGTCATTATGAAGATGTGTACCTCAACCTCACTTTCAGTGACATAACAGAAATTCCTGGTGTAGATAGACCACATGGTAGATGTGAAAGTAATCCTGACAAGTATTTTCACTTTTATTTTGAACAGTGTTGTCAGTTTCATCCAAATGGAAACTACATTGCGACAGGATCCTCGGACAGAACTGTCAGAATATTTGATGTATTGAATGGAAGTTGTGTCAGGGTACTCACTGGACACAAGGTACATTATACCATCCGTAAATTAATTTTTCCGACAGGGCTGATGGAGCAAAATGTGTAGCTCCAGATCATAATTCTCAAAGCATTTTGATCTGTATCTGCATTGTTTACCATTCAGTCGCCCGATTTTAACCATTTAAGCTCTGCAAATACTTATGCACATACCAAGTTTGGTGAAAATCCTTTGACATTTACGAAGTTATCATGTGGAAACAAAAATACAGACATGTGATGAGCAGGTAACCCTGACAAAATACGCCCATTAGCATTCCAAACCAATCTCTCTATCAAAACATATACCACTTTTGATGAAAATCTATTGATACAGACTAGTTATCGTCAGAAAAAAAAAAAGTAGGGCGACATGTGACAAAAAAGTAGGATGACATATGAGAAGATGTCCAACGTGAAATCATTCTACCCCTTCACTATTGTGTGGTGAGGTATAAAAAGATATTTAATGTCATCTGCAGTCATTGTGATTGGCACTTCAAGGTTTATTTGAAGCCCTGCATGAGACTTTTAAAGCACACTTGAATTTCAAAAGCAGATATCCAGATAGCCAAGATTCATTCATGAAGATCTTTAACCCATTTAAAACTGAATAATCTCCCCCTACATTATTTACTTCTAGGGAGCAGTACACAGTCTTACTTTCTCTCCCGATGGTCGCTACCTTGCATCCTCTGGTGTAGATGGCTTGGTGATACTTTGGGACATCTCTAATGGCAACATTGTGGCTCAGATGAATGCTCATACAGAAACTGTATACTCGCTATGCTTCAGTCGCTGTGGATCAGTGTTAGCCTCAGGTAATTTTGGTTGGTTGTCATGATTATAAACCTTATTGCAAGGATCGTTCATTATAAAACCAGCCTTTAGATAGAGATCTGCTTTTTTTCAACCAAAAAGTATTGATATTTTTTTATTTCTCCTCGAAAACATGTTGTGGGTACTCATTAGAAGTGCCTCGGCAAGTTCTCATAAGAAGCAACTTGCTGAAGCGCTTCTAATGAGAACCACACAGTATGTTGTTTTTGAGAGAAAGTAGAAAAATATTTACTTGACACCCCACTTTTTGGAGCAATGAATAAGATGCATTATATCCCATGTGGGTTCCATTTAAGGTGAATGTGTGTACCTTAGAGGGTTCCTTGTCCCAATGATAGAGTCAAGCAAGTTGGGTAAAAATCCACTCACTGGTTCACTCATCGCTCCAAAGAGGCTAAGGGAACACAGACTCCAACAAATTTTAGACTTTGCATAGCTAAACTTTTTTTTATTTTGATAACATTGAGCTATTTTCAAGGTCACAAGCATAAAAAGATTTCCAAATTTTGACCACCCTATCTCCAGAACAAGTCGATGGATTCTGTTCCATCTTAGTACATAGGTATATAATAAAACTGGGATGATCTGTAGTGCTGATTAGATTTTTTGTGACCTAGTCTCAATTGTAATGGTCACTACAGTACTTATACTATGAAAACAAGCCATGTCTGCACTCTTCGGAGCTTAGGAACAGACTTACCAAATTTGCATACTATATCCTGATTGTGGTGATGGGGTGGGGAAGAGAAAACTGGTTCGACTTTAGTAACCTTCATTTTCAAGGTCATTGCATTGCAAAAATTATCAAATTTGTCAGCATTTCAAAAACCTGTCACTGGAATCAGTTGATGGATTCTGGTAAAACTCAGTTCATAATAAAACTGAGATGATCACTGAAGTAAAGTTTTAGACATTCTAAGATTAACGCACACCAACTGAGGTTTCATATTTCCTTTGACTATTCTTCGGTAGAGTGCCTTTCTTAGAAATTAATGCCTATTTAAGATTCACCAGGAAATATTAAACAGAATAAGATTTTCTGTCCAAAATGTCTTTTGACACAAATGCATTGATATTGATTATTTTATATGTTTTTTTTGTTTTTTTTGTTTTTTTTTAATTTCTGTTTTTTTCCTTAGGAGGACTGGATCAGAGTGTAAAAATCTGGGACATCACCAAAGTCATGAAAGAAATTGATAAGGAGATGGATGCAAGCATTCCCAGTTCTCTAAATGTGTAAGTCTATTTATTGATGTGAACATTGTATACAAATTCTAGCCGCTCTCGGTTGCTGTCAGATGTGTGTCCAACTGGTGATCAGGAGATTCAGTCATAGCCTGGTCTAGCAGCTTTCTATGGAGACTGATCACAAAATACTTCCTATGGCCATTCTCTCCCTTCAGCTGACTCAAGGTCAGTTGTTAGGGTCTGGCAAAAGAATGTGCACAAGTACTGGTTTACCACTTAGAGGATTAAATGGAAAAGTATGGTTAGGTCAACTGACTGGCTTGACATGACCTTAATAGTGTTGACTGGGCGGTTAAACTCAACTCAACCTCTAATATTTCTTAATTTAAAAAAACATAGCTCCAGATAAGGCTTGTTTTTTTCAATTAAAGATTAAATATTATTTTAGTGGAGAAATGAGAAAAATATTATCAGCTATCCTGTCTTACCTGAAGCTATGTACGTGGTAATTAAAAGACTGAAGATTTAATGTAAAACTTTTAGTTTGCTAGCATAGAATAAAATCTGCATTTTGAACTCTGTTTTCACATTACTGAATCTCATAGAGACAAGTGGAGTATCCAAATAAATATTTTGCTTTTTTCTTGTCTTTTTTTCAGAAATGACAACCCGGGTCTACTTCTTGCCTCATTTCCTACCAAGTCGACACCAGTACTCTCACTTCATTTTACAAGAAGAAATCTACTGTTAGCTTGTGGACCGCTGAAAACTTCTTGAGAATTCATGATTGAAATTAGAAAAAAACAACAACAAAAAAACCAACAACCGAGGACTGTCTACATCAGTAGATGTTCAAGAGAACTTGTAAAATGCCAGTCCTGTTAAACTGCCAATGGCATTGGAAAACAGCTCAGCAGTTGTTCAAGAGAACTTACAAAATGCTGTAAAATGTCACTCCTGTTAAACTAGTGACGGCACTGGAAAGCAGCTCAGTGAGAGATGACAGCCAGCCTTGTTTGGCTGTTATGCACATATAGTCTGATAAATTTCACACCTTTTCTGTTTAAAACCCACTAGAACATTGGATATGTGCTGGCAACTGTTCCATTCTTAACCCTGGTTCTGCTGAACCCGGATATGCCCTGCCTTTGCAAAGCTGGATCTGCACAGTTTGTCATTAATTATGTAAATTTGTGTCTATGCACTAGATCAAGTATTCTGATTGGCTGAAAATTAGAAGCGGGCATGACATCTTTATTCAGCATGGCAAGGTTTAAATTGAGAAGTGGAAATTTCCACAGCCAATATAGAAATTAAAAGATAGTTTTGGGTAGACATGAACAAATCAACACACAGTCAAATAGGAGCCTATGTGATATGGATATACAAGGTTAAGTAATTTGTAAGCCCTCGTCTTTATACTCCAATCATATTAAAGATTAAAGGGACTGAATAAATTTGGTAGATTTTCTGCCATTTCTTACAAGGGAGACAACTTTTGTGACTGTTTGCCTCCCTGGACATCAGCCTCAGCTGAAATGGGTATTTCCTGAAAGGAAATACTTTGCTCCCAACATTGGAGTTGTTATCCCTGAAGAGGAAGAGATACACTTTCAGGGGAGGTAACTTACAGTGAAATGAGAATGAGGGCGCTTGGCAAACACCTCCTGGCAAGAACTTTGTCATTCATTTACAAGTATATGCATAAAATCTCTTTGCAAATGATACTTGTTTGTTTTGTTTTATTAAGGTTTTAAATCACTTTTAACAATCTTTCAGTCATATAATGATGGTGTCTGAATGTGACAGGCAGCTCCATCCTCACTGCTTTGCACATGATATAGCCATAAGGCTACATAAGATGATAACATGATATTCTGGACAATTTCTTTTTAGTTATATTTGCACTGCAACAGGGCCCAATTCATTGTTCAAAGCATTGTTAGCTTAACAAGCTCATTAGTAGACAAAATGTTAATTGTTCTAGTAAGTACAATATCTAATTTACAGGTATTTTTGCTGAAAAAATGTGAGTAGCTTTTGCAAAAGCTACTCACAGTTTTTCAGCAGAAATAATAGCTTATACGCCACATTAAATGATCAAATTTTTAACGATACGTTAACAAACGATATCGTTAGTTTTGAACAACTGAGCCCTGATCTTTTGGGTACATTGGAATTGCCTTGACATTGCCTCAAGGAAATTCCAATGTGTACCCACAAGATTTGCCCTAGTGCAAAAACAACAAAAGATATACTTTGATTACACCTGCAGCTCTCCTTATCTGAAGCTATGGAAAAATATTACAAGAGGCCCATGGGCCATGATTCGCTCACGGGATAAATACAGCTTGCATATCTGCAAATGCCATGCAACTTCTTCCAGTATTTCAACAGCAACTAGGACAGAAATTTGACCATACCATAAAAAGGTCAAAGGTCATCCTAGTGTAATCATTCCAAAAAACTAAGTAGACTTTGTTAGTCTGTATTGAGGTTTTACGGCCCAGTTAGCCCAATGGGGTCATGTTGAGTGTGGTCAGTTTATCTAACCACACTTTTATTGGGCAGGCTAAGTCCTCTAAGCAGTCAACCAGTATTGTGCACATTCTTTCCCCCAAAACTTACAACTGCCCTTCTTTAATTAGCGGAAGAGAGAGAATGACCATAGAAAATATTTCATGATAAAATCTCCATGAAAGAATGTTGTCAAACCCACAACCTCCTGATCACCATTCGGATGTACATCCAACTGAGCTACCAAGACTGGGGAGTAGACTTCTGAGTCCCTGATGCTGTATACCAAGATTCAGCCTCATAGCTTTCTTAATTCTGGAGAAGAAGGTTTTTAAGTGTTTTACCATATATGGGCATGAAAGCCATTTTGTTCAATGGTGCAGAACCATTTGAACAAATTGTCAACATCCTTCCACAGAAAGCCCCATATGAAGTCTGGTGAAAACTGTTCAAGCTGTTACAGAGAAGCAGACATTCAAAGATTTCACACTTTTATACATGTACATGTATATAGCCCAAGCGCAAGGGCAGATAACCCCAAAAATTTTGACTAGCTAAACAGTTTTACTACTTTAGTCATACATTAGTTTCAGCCATTCATCTTTATCCATTGAGAAAATGATTTTTCAACATTTCCCCCATACACAAATATATGGGGGTGCAAATTGACTGCTGTAAAAAGGTCAAAGTCAACCTACGACCATCATTTGAACAAAATTGGTAGACCTTAAGTCCCCGATGCTATATACCAAGATTCAGCCTCAAAGCTTTCTTGATTCTGTAGTAGTTATTTTTTATTTTTTTATACCATATATGGGCATGGCAGCCATCTTGTTCAATGGGGCAGAACTATTCGAACAAATTATCAATACCCTTTTGACAGTAGGCTTATGTGAAATCTGGTAAAAATTGCTCATGCAGTTTCAGAGAAGAAACTTAAAATTTTTTGCAATTTTATGCATGTATATAGCCCAGGAGCAAAGGCAGATAACCCCTAAGGGACATTTTGATTGTGACTAAAAAAATTTTATAATTTAATAACACATTGTAAGTTTCAGCCATTAGTCTTTAATACATTTTGAGACACTGACATGTCAAGACTTTCCAATATAAATGCATGGGTGTGCATTTTACCTAGCAGTAAAAAGGTCAACGGTCAACCGTCCACCATCATTTGATCAAACTTGGTAGAACTTGCGTCCCTGATGCTATATACCAAGATTCAGCCTCAAAGCTTTCTTAGTTCTGGAGATGAAGATTTGTAAGTCTTTTACCATCTATGGGCATAGCAGCCATCTTGTTCAATGGTGCAGCACCATTCAAACAAATTGTCAATACTCTTTCAACAGAAGGCACCATGTGAAATCTGGTGAAAATTGCTCGTGCTGTTTCTGAGAAGAAATTTAAAAATTACACAATTTTATACATGTATATGGGCAGGGGCAGATAACCCCCAGGGTACAAAATTTTGATTGTAACTAAAAAGTTTTACAGGTACTTTAATCATACATCATAAGTTTCAGCCATTAGTCTAATACAGTTTGAGAAAATCACACTTCAACATTTTCCCCATTATACAATTGCATGGGGGCACAAATCTGACCTTGCCGCAAAAAGGTCAATCTGCGACCATCATTTGAACAAATTTAGTAGACCTTGAGTCCCCGATGCTATATACCAAGATTCAGCATCAAAGCTTTCTTGGTTCTTGAGTAGAAGATTTTCAAGTCTTTTACCATCTATGGGCATGGTGGTCATCTTTTCAATGGCACGGAACCATTCCAACAAATTGTCAATACCCTTTCAACAGAAAGCCCCATGTGAAATCTAGTGAAAATTGCTCAAGCGGTTTCAGAGAAGTAGACATTTAAAAACAAGAAAGCAGCAATGTGGCCATCTGGGACTTCCTATCAGCACAATCTTGGCTATTTTCGATCTAGAGGTCATCCTGTTGCTACAGTACAGTTTCAACTCAAATAGTCGAATGGTTCGGAAGGATAAGTGAAAAATTGGCTGTCAAGATGGCAGCTATGGTGGCCATCTTGGGTTAGGTGAAAATCTGTTAATATTTACTTATTACCTTCTGAAAATGAAAATACAAACATGCCCCGGGTAGATAACTCTGTCAAACATTGACGAAATTTGCCCATTAGCAATCCCAAAGAAGATACAATATAAATGCACATACCAAGTTTGGTGAAAATCCATTGATATTTACTGTAGTTATTGCCAGGAAACAAAAATAGGGACAGACGAGCAGACACACAGACAGACACACGGACAATTAATGTGAAACCATAATACCCTGCCACTATCGGCAGGGTATAAAAATGTTATCAAAATTTGAAGGTATCAAAACTGCTTTTATTGGGCCATCATTTTGACGTCATAAAGCTCATTAACCCATTGTAGACTGAATAGACTCTCCCATACTATATATTGGAAGAGTCCACTTGCAATTTTAGGTATGTCCGGTTATGAGATTTACACATTCCTAAAGAAAAATGGCTAAACTATTTGCAAACAGTGGCGACCCTGATCAGACGCCGCGTTCTGCTGCGTCTGATTTTGGTCTGCACTGTTTGCCAATTACCCTTTTACAGGTTTCCCAACTACAATGGGTTAAATATGTAAAACCTAAATAATAAGAGTAGCAACAATATTTAACCTGTGTATTTGTATATATAGCTTCTCTAGGCATTTATGGATTTTGCTTGAAAACCTCAAATTTCTATCAGAAAGAATACATGCTAAATGGTCTAAATTCCAAATACTTTTTGCCTATTTATTTATGTATTTGTTTCACAAAATACTTGGCAGAAAGGCAAATAGTGCAGACTTTGATCACATAGCTTTAATCTGATCTAGGTCTACACTGTTTGCATATGCCAATTTTTTGGAAAAGTTGATGTATGAAATTTAAGGACAGTTACCACACAGGCTGATAACTTGAAAAAAAAATCCACAGAACAAAGACAATGATTTGGTGGTTTATGTCCCTTTCAACATTTAAGTTTTATAAAGACAATGAAGGGGTGATGATGAGAGCCTCTCTACAAAGACCTGTCATATAGTAAAAAGATATCTTGGTTTTTGAATGAGTAGATATTTCTGATTAATCAACAATAATATACAAAAGCATAGCTCCAGGTAAGTTGTTTTCTTTTTCAATCAGAAAGTACTGAATTTTTCTTACTTCTCCATTAACCCTTGCCCTGCTGAATAAATTAAGATGACACACCCACTTCTCATTTTCAGCCAATCTAATTTCTTGATACAGGTTGTTGATACAAATTCATATACTTAATGACAAACAGTGCAGATCCAGATCAGTTGGCTTCTGAAAGCCAACTGATCTGGATCTACACTGTTTGCAAAGGCAGGGCATATCCGGGTTTAGCAGGACTAGGGTTAAAACATATGTTGTGGGTAATCATCAGAAGCACCTCACTGATATGTTTTTGTGGTGAAATACAAAAAATATTATCTGGATACCCTCTCTTACCTGGCCCTATGTACGTTATTCACAGAAAGCCCAGCCAAAGTTAAGTAGACTGTCCATTACTCACTATTGCACTTTAGGTAGTCTAGGTCCAGCTAGATTTCAAAATGGCAAACATTTTATACATACAGTAAAACTTCAATGACTCAAACACTGACGGCTTGTTTACGGTGGCTGATTCAAACTCATTTTTGAGTCCCTAAGAAAATGAAATAGGGACATTTTAAGAAAATTTTCTGATTTTATCATGAAAATATATGTTGTGTGTACTCTTTAGAACTGCCTCATCAGGCTATTCTAATGTGTACACACAACATACAATTATTTTGTAGAAGATCGAAAAGATATTCCTAAAATATCCCCATCTGCCTCCTGACCTGGCGCTATGATTAACCCTTAGAGGCTCAAACTACCAATGTCGAGAACACATTTCCTGGTCTTAAAGATGTCTGTGCCATTGAAGTTCAGCTGTAACTTTCTTTCTTTTCCTTTAAAAGGAGGACTTTTGTTGCATCCAAAGTCTTTCTCGAAAGAAGCATCACAAAAAACAAGCAAACTATCTCAGCTGTCATCTTCCAGTATTCTAGGTGCAGCAAGGTTTAATTTAAAGTGGTCCTCTTGGAATATACTGGAGGCAGTCCTACTGGACTTGAGTCCCGAATCAGGCTTGGATAACTCTGTCAGAATAGCCAACTGAAAAATAAAAACAGAACTGTGTTGAAGAATATGTTGTACCTGCATAATAAAATGTCACACGTGCACTAAAATGTGAAAACTAGCACCAGAAGAGTGAGAGTTGTCATTCTTGTTAAGCTCAGTGATCAGTAACGTGAACTTAACTATAATGGTTGTAGACTTCGTTTAGGGTGGATGCTAGAGTACACAGACATATGAATAGAAGATGATGGAAACTTGTATACCTAAGTCACACATGTTACTAATCAGAAGTGCTTCAGTGAGATGCTTCCACTGAAAGCCCATAACTTATTTTTTGTGAGTCAATATAAATTATTAAAAAAAAAGAAAATCAAATTTCTCCATCAAGATTTTCTTTAACCTTTACCACTCTTGTCTAATGCAGCAGAGAACAAAGTGAGGATATATTTCTTATTTATCCCCAGAAAACAGGATATGGCATTTCATGCAAATTGTCTCCATTTGGAGACAATTTGCATGAAATGTTGTTCTCTTTTCTGAGAAAAATAAGAAAAGTATTGCCAATTTGTTGTCTGCTGAATTTGCCCGAAGAGCAGTAAGGGTTAAAGACCCCTTAACATTTTGCTTAATATGATAAACTACACAAGTTAAGCCTTAAAGCACCAATCACAACTGCAGCAGACAACATTTTGAAATATTTTTTTTTAATTTTTCAAAGAAAACAAGTCTTGATATTTCATGTGATTCACAGGAAATATCAAGACTTGTTTTCTTTGAAAAATTAAAAAAATAAAAATAAACGTCATCTGCTACAAATTTTGCTTGGCACTTTAAGAAATAATTAGCTAATGCTTCAAGCAAATTATATAGCTCACTGCAAACATCCTGTTTCAGGATTTAAAAATCCAGAATTTTAAGGTGACACTATACACCTGGTCTGTACTTTTTTTTTTTTTTTTTTTGACATTTTTGCAAGGGAGACAATTTTATTGTCTTCATGTTTGTTTTATACACACCAAGCCCATTCTGAAGGGTTTATTCCAAAAGGAAAGAATCTGCTCCAAAGCAGAAATAAGAAAAACACTTTTTGGATGAAAAGCCATGGGATATTTTTCTCTTTATTCACTTTTAATGCCATTGCATGGGTTCATGGACTTCAACCACAGCCTGATAAAATTGACCTGGTTTATGGCCCAGTCAACACTGTTAATGTCAAGTCGAGCTGGTCAGTTAACCTACTCACACTTTTCCTAGTTAACATGTACTTGTGCTCATTCTTTTGCTAGTAATTGACCACAACCCTTCTTGAATCAGCAGAAGGCAAGCATGACAGTAGAAATGATTCCATGATCAATCCCGAAAGATATCTGGATGTGCCGGGATTTGAACCTGCCACCTCTGGATCTGCAGTCAGATGTACTTCCCACAACGTTATGGATCTTGGCATTATAACTATATCAAAAGACAACCCAGTTTCAAAACCTAACTTTTTGAAGGTCTATCAAAAAAAGATATCTTACCCTTGATGGTGTCTTCATTGACCGTCTTACTGCATCTATATTCTGTATATGTTGAGGATCAACAGATGACTGAAAAGAGTATACGGTAGATTTCCTATTAGTTCGAACACTCTAATAATTCAAACACCCCTTACTGTTTTGGAATCACCTCCCGAAAATTGCTCTTCTAGTTCAAACAGTCACATATTTTTTCAAACTGACTTTTAAATAGTTTGAACACGTGAAATATGATAACAAACTGTACATGTATAGTTCATTGATGACCATTATGTACCTCGAATTTCCGTGTGCAATCCGATGGAAAAAAAAAAAAAAAAATGATACACATGAATTGTTACACAAAAATAAACTTTATTTAACAAAGAAAGCTAGTTAAGTTCTTCTTTTACACCCAAGAAGCCCAATTCTTTTCAGAGTAAACAAATTTCTGTCTGCTGAAATGAAAAGACCCGCAGAGAAAAGCGGGAGACCAAAATGCACTGAAAAGCCAGTAATTAGTGTTTTAGCATCGGTGTATTAGCGCTTTATAATTATCGCTGACGCCAGAAGGCATATTAACCCTTAAAGTGCCAAAAAAAAGTTGTAGCTGACAAAAATTTTGAATTTTTTAGTTATTATTATTTATTTATTTATCAGAGAAAAACGTTTTGACATTTCATGTGAAGCATCTGCTTGACTGATGATTCACAAGAAATCTCAAGGCTTAGTTCTTTGAAAAATAAAAGTAAAACTGTTTTCTGCTCCAGTTGTGATTGGCGCATTAAGGGTTAAATGAAGTAATACCCTTTCCTTTATATGCTCTTGCATTTCCAATTCAGCAACTTATCTGTATCTCAGTTAACCCTTAAAGCGCAATTCACAACTGCAGCAGACATCATTTTTTACTTTTTCTTATTTGTCAGAGAAATTAAGTCCTGACATTTCATGTGAATTGTCTACCAAGTAGACAATTCACATGAAATGACAAGACTTGTTTTCTCTGAAAGCAGAAAAAAATAAATTAAGATTGCCATCTACCACAAATTTTGCTTGGCACTTTAAGGGTTAAATGTGTTCACAACCTATGTTAACATCAAAGCGTTTTCGGCTCAGGTTTCATTCATACATGACACCAGGGCCTTTACCGTTATAGCTGATTGACAGCCTGTTTAAACTAACTATTGAAGCGCTAAGCAAAAAATTTTAGCAGACATTTTGATTTTTTTTTATTTATTTAAAAATAAGAGAAATAAGTGATGACATTTCATTGGCAGATGATTCACATGAAATGTCAAGACTTTACTCTCTAAAAAAAAAAATAAACAAATAAAATAAAATAAATAAATAAACAGAATTTTTTCTGCTGCAGTTATGATTCACGCTCTAAGGGTTAGTTAAAACTGTACAGAAGGCACGCGGTAGAATGGAAAATAATCTTTAAAGCGCCAAGCAAAATTTGTAGCAGACAACATTTTGATTTTTTTTTATTCTTTATTATTTATTTTCAGAGAAAATAAGTCTTGACACTTCATGTGAAGCATCTGCTGGGCAGACATTTCACATGAAACGTCAAGACTTGTTTTATCTGAAAAATAAGAAAAAATCAAAATGTCATCTGCTGCAGATGATTCACTTGAAATGTCGAGACTTATTTTCTCTGAAAAAAAAAAAAAATAAATAAATACAAGTTAAGTTGTTTTTTGTTTTTTTTGCTGCAGTTGTGATTGGCGCTATTATGATTAATTTAAATTGTACAGAAGGCAGCGCTAGATTGTATATTAACCCATAAAGCGCCAAGCAAAATTTGTAGCAGACATTTTGATTTTTTTTGTTTTGTTTATTATTATTTATTTTTCAGAGAAAATAAGTTTTGAAATTTCATGTGAAGCATCTGCTTGGCAGATGATTCACCTGAAATGTCAAGACTTTATTCTCTGAAAAAAAGAAATAAAAAAAATAAATAAATAGAAATAAATTAAAAAGTTTTTTTTTGTGCGTGTGTGTGTTTTGCTGCAGTTGTGAATGGCGCTTTATCTTATCTGTGTAAACACGGTTTCTCCAGCTGACTGCAGGTGCTATTTTAAGCATGTTAGCTCTTACCATGCTGTGGGCAAATTTAGCAAACGACAAACTGATGACAGTTTCTATTTTTGTCCTAGAAAATAGCAGCCGACTGTTCTTGCAAATAGACTCCTTGGAAGACGGTTTGCATGAAATGTCAAATTGTGTACACTGGAAAAAAAAAATAAGAAAAATGTTATCAGTTCGTTGTCTGCTGAATTGGTAAAGTATGTTTCACAAAGAGATGACCCGTGAGCAAAAATCTGGTGTTTCGCAAAAGAAAAAAGGAGTTTACAAGAATTACTCGCAACCCGATCAGCTGCGCAGGCTATTCAAAATAATAAAACTGCTAACATCTTGTGTAAAGAATATCTGTCCTTGTAAGTATGCACTATAAATAAACCAGACCCTTATCGGACCGCGCAGACTTGTCTGGATCAGCAATTTTCGCATTTGCAATACGGTGCACTTTTTACTAGTCGCAACACTATGGGATTTACCGGTGGACTCGTGAACTGTAAAATGGTTACGTCTTGGGCAAGAAACGATGGCCTAGATCAGCCTGCGCATAAAAATGTTTCTAGGTCCTGTTTACACTGTCAAGCAAACTGTAGGTCCTGATCAGAATAAGCCACTGCGACAACTGCTGCCCTATCATAGTTTTTTTTTGTTTTTGTTTGTTTGTAGTTGGTAAAGTACCTTTTTTTATGACCCCCCTTCTGTTATGCAAGCGATTAGTTTGATGTTTTTATAGACGGTTTTTGATGACCCCGTTAGACAAATGTCATGTGTCATGTCCACACCAATGTCTAAGGAATGTTGAAATGCGTAGTATACGGATGACTAATTACAAATAAAGAAAATTATCCGCATCAAAATGACAGTATTACTCTATAATTGAAGAAAGTTGAGAGTGACCTCAATTGTTTATAATTATGACCAGGCTACTGTTTTCCGAGGATAAGAAGAAAGTGACATAGAATGCTTTTGTTATTGAAAATGGTCCATTGTTATTGATACGGAATTTGCACAACCATGAGCAATTATCGGTACATGCCGCGAGTTACGTTCTAGTTCAATCAACAGTAGTTAAATAGCTCAAATCGTCGACACGTCACCCAGGGACTGATGGTTAGTTATTGATTTTTTTTTATCATGACTCGTTAAGACAGTTTTTATTGAAGATTTTCCACAATTTAAAATAGTTCAAACAGTGTTTTTTTTTCTAAAACTGATTTTCGTATAATTCGAACACCCGGATCAATATTTATTTTAAACCTGTTCGAACAAAAGCAAAATCTACCGTAATCAACATAGCTCCAGATGAAATGCTTTCTTCAACCAAAAAGTGTCGATTTTTTCTTATTTCTCCATGAAAACACATATTCATTAAAAGTGCTTTGCTGAGGGGCTTCTAATGAGAACCCACAACATATATTTTCTTGAAGAAACAAGAAAAAATATAACATCTGATACTACCCTCTTATCTAGAGCTACGTAAAAGAGCCCTTAACCCATTGTAGTCTGGAGACTCCTAAAAGGATAATTGGTAAACAGTGCAGATCCAGATCAGACATGGCAGAATGCAGCATCTGAACAGGGTCGCCACTGTTTACAAATATTTCAACCATTTTTCTCTCGGAATAATTGAAATCACAGCCCAACATACCTAAAATCATAATTAGAATCTTCCAATATAAACTATGGGAGATTTCATTCAGTCTATAATGGGTTAATAGGAATGCTGTCATCTCAAAATTGTATGGAGCTGACCTGTAGGTTGCCTACATCTGGCTGACACATCATCATAAAATGACAAATACAGCTGACGCTCATTACCTCAAATACTAATATGAAATAAATAAGTGTTACCTATGAAATGAGCTTAAGCATTTTATGCACTCTTTTTTTTTTTTTTTTTTTTTCATCAGGTATGCAGAGTCGCGGACCAGACAAAACCTGTTTAAACTTAGGTCAGAGGCAAAGTGCACAACTCTGTACATTAGTGTGTCACTGGGTATAGGTATATGATACTCTTGTACTGCCTTGCAGTCCAACAAATCGTCCTTTATAGTGACGTGGTAGAGTGTCCGCCTGTCACGCTGATGGCCCGCGTTCAATCCCCGGTTGTGGTATAAAATTTTTTTTCACCTGTTACAAGTGTATAAATATTTAGTCTTGTAGTAAAAAGAAATTATGTATGTACCCCGAAAATTTATTTTTATAGGCTGAATTCGTCAAAAAAAAAAAAAACTTGATCAGCGAACGATCAGCTGATCGCCAGTCAACTGAAATCACCGTATATCCTACCTTTATCATGTTGTCAGCGATAAATTCTTCTCCATGCATAATTTCTGTTATGTGCTGTAGGAATGTAATCCATTTTTTTACGGCAAAACTTCAGTATTTACACTTAAATACACGAAAATGTTGTTTAATGCGAGAGATGTCACAGATTAAATATGGCAGCTAAAATGCAGATCAGTCACGCATTTATCTGTGTCAGTGTCGTAAAAAATGTATCCATTTCATTGGCTATACAATTTATTACAGCCAATGAGATCACTTGCGGCAGCTGACTGGCTTTCCATGTTTGCAGCGGAGCGTATCTGATCATCATATTTTTCGGAAACCAAGCTGGCAACGGACATAAATTAGCTTTGGTTTTCGGGTTCAACATAAAGCCGATACACTCTGTTGTAGATTTGGGAAACCAGTCAGCCCCCGCATGTGAATTCTTCTGCATAGTATGTGAGAAACTCACGATACCTATAGTACCAGCTTAAGCTTCGCCACCTGCAAAGCAAGTGGCGACCTGCAAGCTTGTTAATAACTCACACTTCTGCATAAGTCAAACTAAGTTTTGGATAATGTTGGTTTAGTTTTGTTTTAGAGTCGAACTTCAATGGCTCAAATTATTTGGGACCATGCAAATTTGTTTGAGATATGGGTAGTTCGAGCCACTGAGGGTTAATCATGGCGCCTGGTCAGAAAGCAAATAGCGATGATTTAGGGAAATCTTTTTGATCTTCTACACAATAATGTTATGTTGAGTGTACTCATTAGAATTGCCTTGGTGAGACAATTCTAATGAGTATACACAACATACAATTTCATGATAAAATAAGAAGCATTCCCATATTTGTTTTCTGGAGCTATCAGAAGAATTTTGTAGGGGCTCAAAAATGAGTTCAAACTAGTCCTGGTAAATGAGTCATCGGTGTTCAAGTTATTGTGGTTCAACAATATGGTCCTTACATTTCATCACCTGTTATCGCAAACAGAAAATTCTGGTCCCATAGAGTCTGAGATAATGAAAGTTCACCGTACAATGTTTTCTCCCATTTATTGTCCATCTGAATTTTTCATGCAATACTATCTTCAAATTATTTTAGAAAATCTGTCATCACATTTTTTTTTGTACAGCTTGTGCGAAATTTTTTTTTGATTTTTTGATGTATTTATGGACAGTTCTCATGCAATAAAAATATTGTCTGCTGCAGTTATGATTAGCACTCAAAGAGTTCAGCTCAGATAATTTTTTGTTTAATGCCTATTCTGTTAACTCTCTCCATAAATGAGCCTGTACAAATGGAAAATTGATCTTATGACATGAATCCAGCTTCAACTTGGATCAGCCTGTACATCTGCACAAACTAATCAGTTACAATGATGTTTTGGTGTTTTACGTCCCTTTCAACATCATTTAAGTCATATCAAATGGCGGAAGGATGATAATGAAAGGCTCTGTGCAATGAAGTACAGTACAGTCATGAACCATCAGTCTGCTATAATCGCTAAGATAATGTTTAGGTTTTAAATAGTCTATAGTGGACAACTTAGTGTCTGATCAGACTGCAAGGATAATCAAGCTAATGTAAGTCTATGCTGGTCCCATTTGTCACGTCTGTGTTCTCTGATGATTTGGTGTTTTACCTCCCTTTCAACATTATTTAAATCATATTGAGACAATGAAAGGGTGATAAAGGATCTGTGCAATGAAATGCCATACAGTCATGAATTCTGCCTCCAGCAGGATTCAAATGCGGAACTTCGTGATCTGAAATCAGGAGTGCTAATCACTTGTCCACTCAGCCGCTTCTGACCAGTGTACAAGTCGGTAACATAGTGTATGGGCTTTAGTTAACAACTTCAACCCTGATCAAACTGCGAGGATTGCCTGGCTGATCTGGGTATATGCTGGTTCCATGTCATAAATTTGTTTTCTAACTGAAGAGGTTCATAAGTAAAGGTTGGCTTACCTCCCTTGATCTTTCTGTTCTACTCAGCTGTTGTGCCTGCATGGAATTTGACAAGGATCGGTGAAATCTTGAACTCTGTGTTTGACCTCTCTTTGAATGGCTGCACAGGTAACAAACATAGGTGTCCTCACCATCAATGACTGGAACTGAGCCCACAGCCTGCAGGCATGTGCTGTGATATGAATGACCACATCTGAAAAGACAAGTGGGCCACGTAAGTGAAAAAAAAAGCCTTCACACGTGCAAAATGCACAGATTCAAATCATACTGCGCATAAGCAGAAGTATCATCGGGGCCTTTGCTCTCCATTCATACATACTATAGTATTCAATGATTCTGTTATTGTACAGTGAAGGCCCTGAACAGACTTCGCGGATGTGCAGGTTGAGCTGGGCCTTCATGCCTGAAGACACCTTTTCACTTGACACGGCCAAAATCATTTAGATGTCAAACCATAATCGTTTAGATGTCAAACCATGGCTTAACTATAATAAAGGCTGGAAATACCATTTCTTGCACACCAGATAAGGAAATCCTGGATTTAACCGTGCGATAGAAATTCTTATTCTACCCAGGTCATTCTACCAAGGGTAAGATAAAAATTCAGTTCTCACGTTTGATATGCACTGGTTGTAATGGACGTCATGTCAGGTTTCATACATGCCATATCTCACACTGCGAGATAAAATCTCACAAAATTTGGCACATCTGGAAGGCAATTTCCATAAAAAATTCAAATCTCACAGAATTTTCAGACCATTTTACAACAGATTTTATGGTGGAATAAACATAAATCACTCACTGTTGTGGTTTTCACAAGTTACTTAGATGAAAAAAAAAAGAAAAAAAAAGACTTAGACTATATTGGGGGAGCTTCAAAGTGATGTTTAAGAAAATCTCACAGTTTTGTAAAATCTCCCTTAAAATTTTGCCTTATCTCACAGATTTTTAGTTCACAGCTATGGCATGTATGCGGTTTACATCACTGAACGTAATTTCATCACAACATTGCAGACGTCGGCTATCAAAGTGCATTATTAAAAAATCTACGTTAAGAAATGAAAGGTGTGCAAGAAAAAGAATCTATCATGGATGTGATGGGTAGATAGAGTAATCCGTCCTTTGGGATGGCAGTCTGGCACCACTCGGCAAGCCTCATGATGCCAGACAGTGATCCTTGGGACGGATTTTTCTATCTACCCCTCACACCAATGACAGGTCCTTATAATCCTACTTCTCTGTCTTGTTCCCTTTCTGTTAGGGCAAGAGAGAAGTTTCAAGTCTACTAGAAAGCTGCTGAAACAGGAGTTTTTTAAAGTGTAGCTAACCAATTTTAACATTCATCAGGGGCCATATCTCATGTAAGAAAAACACATATAGGCTATTTTTGTACTGAGCCTGTGTTCACTCATCACTAATTTGATTTGATTTGAAGTTTTACGCTCCAGTCAACACTAAACACCATGGGAACTGTTTGAATTGGATGAAAAATTTGACTTATGACACAGAAATTATGTTATAATAATGTTGCAATTATGTTGTAATTATATCAGATTAAAATAGATACTACTAAGAAACAGGTTTGGGTAGGATTGGGTAGGTTTGGCCTTGCTTTTGACCGCTTATTCTGTCTAGCTGATGTATTAGACAGGATTTCGAGGCCCATGCAGACAAAATTTATATCTTCTTGTAGAAAAATCAATGTGCAACACATTTTCAAAGGTTTTATGTATTTTTATTGGGAAATTATATAATTTCAGGCTGAACATGGGTACCCATCAGGGTTTTATTGGTAAGAAAAATCAGTAGCTAAGTGCAGAACACAGACAGAAAAATCAACACTAAGTGTAAGAGTAAATGATTAATCCTGGACATACAGACAAACCGACTAACCTAAAGACAATAATAGAATCTGTCTCCCTCTGATTTAAATAACGCTTAGCACAGATGCTACACTGATCTGATTTTGGTACATATCCTTTCACCGCCGCTCTCGTCAAACTCCGTAGATGTACATGTAGATCGTGGTTCATCAGGTTTTTACATGTAATCATCAACGTCTGTTCATAATTGTAGGTTTCCAACATGCCTAGGATCAGTTCTCGTATTTCACCAAATTTGCCTGTGTTGTATGCTGGGTCCTGCAAAATAATGATAGTCTTGGTGCAATTTGTAGTTTTACTGCCCAGTCAATACTGTTCAGGTCATGTCAAGCTGGTAATAAACACAGTGTGGTCCAGACAAATTTGTGGTTCAGACCACACTTTGGTCCAGATAGAGTGAATACACTTGGTACTAGTGTTGCCACTGATGATCGATAGTAATCGATCACCAGTCACTTTTGCCTCTTGTGACTAATGATCGGCAAGATTTTTGATAGTCGACTAATCGGAAAATTCTATTTTCAGAAACATATTTTTCTCATTTTTTATTTTTATAGGCAAGTTACTAAGAAATGAAATTCAAAGATGTCCATTCACGTCATTCTGGATTTGTGGTCAATAAAAGTGAGAAAAATTGATAAAATAGCCCTAAAAAAGTCAACCCAAAATTACTGACTTTTTTCTTAATTCTCCATGAAAACGTGTTGTGGATACTCATCAAAGGCACTTCTAATGAGTACCCACAGCATATGTTTTCAAGGAGAAATAAGAAAAATATTATTTGAACAACCCTCTTATTGATCTGGAGTAATGAATAAGTACCTAAATTAAGAGAGAATATATTTTCTACAAGTCGATTATTAATCAATGATCAGTCGGTTTAACAAAACCAATGATTTACCTCATGATCGACTATGAAATTCTGGCCGATTCCCAACACTACTTGGTACTATATAGGCCATTTTCTACAAGAGGGACAATTTTTGGTATCTCCTGTTTGCTTTCCTGCACAACAAGCCTCTTCTGAAAGGGGTATACCCTGTTGGAGAATATTCTTTCCTTTTAATGTAGACATCTATTCAGAAGAGAGGCAAAGAACAATGTGCAGTGAAGCCCTGTATAGTCATGAGTTGGATTCTGCCTCCAGTAGGATTTGAACCGAGGACCCCATGATCTGTAGTAGGCAGTGCTTAACACATGGGCCCAGTTGTTCAAAACTAATGATGTCGTTAGTTAACGTATCGTTAAAACGTTAATCATAAAATATGGCATAAATGCTAATATTTTTGCTGAAAAAATGTGAGTAGCTTTTGCATTTGCAAAAGCTACTCACATTTTTTCAGCAAAAATACCTGTGAATTTAATATTGTGCTTACTAGAGCAGTTAACATTTTGACCACTAATGGTCTCGTTAAGCTAACAATGCTTTGAACAACTAGGCCCTGGGGGCTTCTACCATGAGAAAGCACTCTGCAGCATATGCAACTGTGAAGGCCCAGATCTTCCTGCGCCTCCTTGCAGTCTGATCAGGGAATTAACTGTGTAGTATATTCTAAAGGGTCCAATGTTTTTGCTCTACAGAGGTCCAAGTCATTTTGATTTGGAATTTTAGGGCCTACTCAACTATGATAAGGTAATGTCAAGCCAGTCAGTTAACCTACTCACTCTTTTCCTGGGCAGGATTAGTCCTCTAAGTGGTTAACCAGTACTTTAGGCACATACTGTTGCCAATAACTGACAAGTGCCCTTCTTGAATCAAGGGCACTGGGAGAATGATGACAGAAATTATTTATTAATAATCACTCTCCTCATACGGTATGTTGTGAACTGGAATTTGATTTTTTGATGCCTGATCTGCAGTCAGGTACACTACCAACAGAGTTTTTGTTTGTGTTGAGGGTTTACGGCCCAGTCAACCCAATTGGGTCATGTCGAGTGCGATCAGTTTACCTAACTACACATTTACTGGGCAGGCTTAGTCCTCTAAGCGGTTAACCAGTATTATGCACATTCTTTCGCCAGAAACTGACAACTGCCCTTCTTGAATCAGCAGAAGGGAGAGAATGACCATAGAAAATATTTCATGATCAATCTCCATGAAAGAATGTTGCCGACCTCTGCTGGGGCTGAACCTGTGACCTCCTGGTCTCCAGTCGAACGGCACACCTAACTGAGCCACCGAGGCTGGCCACTGACAGAGTTAAGGAGCCTGGTGAGGTGATGATGAGTTCAGGTTTAACTAGAGCTGGTGTTTGTAAAACACTATGCCCCCAACTGCCTGACTCTAACACTGTTTGACTCCAACACTGCTTAGCCATGACGGTAACAACAGTACAAATATATGATTTCAATGTTATTTTATCAAAGGGAAATAACTCTAAAATAGGAGATGATTGGGATAAGAAAAAAATACGGATCACCTATTTTTTCATGAGGAATCAAAACATGAAATTTCAAAACATTAGCATACATGGTTCTAAACTTATGCTATACACAATAAAGCAACGACATTAAATGGCCCGAAATTGCGAAGGGCCATAACTCCAACATTTCATTTAATTGGTTCAAAATTTATTCAGGTGATCTCCTCCTCAATCCCAATCAGTATACCAAATATCATGGCTCTAGCTTAAATACTTTTTGAGATATCTTGCTGAAAAAGTCAAAATGCCTAGAACTACAAAGGGCCATAACTACATCAATTTTTCATGGAATTCCCTAAAAAACAAACCAGGTAATCTCCACATCATCCCCAATCAGCATATAATATTTCAAGACCCTAGCTTAAGTGCTTTTCGAGAAATCTTGCTGACAAGGTCAAAATGAGCAGAACTGCAAAGGGCCGTAACTTTATCAATATTTTCATGGAATTCTCTCAAAATATAATCGGGTAATGTACACATCATTCCCACTCACTGATCGAATTTCAAGAAGTTAAAAATGCCCTAAATTACAAAAGGCCATAACTCATGAAGTGTTTTTCAGAATTTCTTCAAAAGTTAATCAGGTCATCTACACATCACTACAAATCCATTTACTAAGTTTCAAGGCTCAAGCTCTAACAGTTTTTGAGATATTTTGCTGACAAGGTAAAAATGCCCAAAATTACAAAGGGCCATAACTCAAAAGGCATTTTTCAAAATTTCTTCAAAAGTTAATCAGGTTGTCTACTCATCACTACCAGTCTATTCATTAAGTTTCAAGGCTCTAGCTCCAACGGATTTTGAGATATTTTGCTGACAAGATAAAAATGCCCAAAATTACAAAGGGCCATAACTCATGAAGTATTTTTCAGAATTTCTTCAAAAGTTAATCAGGTCATCTACTCACCACTACAAATCCATTTACTAAGTTTCAAGGCTCTAGCTCTAACAGTTTTTGAGATATTTTGCTGACAAGGTAAAATTGCCCAAAATTACAAAGGGCCATAACTCAAGAAGTATTTTTCAAAATTTCTTCAAAAGTTAATCAGGTTGTCTACTCATCACTACCAGTCTATTCATCAAGTTTCAAGGCTCTAGCTTTAATAGTTTTTGAGATATTTTGCTGACAAGATTGCATCCATATTTTTCAAAGGTCCATAACTCAGAAAAGGGGCATAATCCTGTCAAGAAAAAAAATACGTGTCAGCTATTTTTTCATGAGGAATCCATATATGAAATTTCAAAACAGTAGCATTCACGGTTTTCAAGTTATGCTATGCATCAAAAAGCGTGACGAACGGACGGAAGAACGGATGGACGAACAACCCAGAAGCAATATGCCCCTCCAACTTCTTTGAAGTTGGGGGCATAACAACGCGTCAACCCATGAGGGTCATTTGCGTCAAAATAGTGCACTAACTTGGTTGCCCAGCGAGGTCCCAATCAGACTGGATGTGCAAGCTTTGTTGCATATACAGTCAACCCTCGTTACACAGACACTCGTTAGAATGACAAACTTCGTTATAATGACAATCTGAATGTCACGAGATCTTCGCTTAAGAGGTGACAGTTAATGAGAAATTATGCAAGAATATTTCATTAAAACTTCAAGCAACATATGTTTTGAATATTTGTTAGAATTGCCTCACTGAGGCAATTCTAACAAATATCCAAAACATATGTTCTGTGAGGAAACAAGTATTAAACAAGGTCTTTCTTACAGATCATTCTGTCCATGTAGGATTCTTTACAACAGCAAATTCATTTTAATGGCAACATCTTTGGGAACAAATGCTGTTGTTGTAAAGAGGGTTCACTGTACCTTAAGTACCCTTGCTGAGGTTAATGTGAGCCGTGCTATGAAAAAAAGGTGTCTTTGGGTTGTGTCCCCAATAGTAAAGATCCAGATCATGTAGAAAAGTAGTATAATCTGATATGGGCCTCTTGTTTGTTTGTGTTGAAGTTTTACGGCCCAGTCAACCCAATGGGGTCATGTTGAGCGCGGTCAGTTTACCTAACCACGTTTACTGGGCAGGCTTAGTCCTCTAAGCGATTAACCAGTGTTGTGCACATTCTTTCGCCAGAAACTGACAAATGCCCTTCTTGAATCAGGGGAAGGGAGAGAATGACCGTAGAAAATATTTCATGATCCATCTCCATGAAAGAATGTTGCCGACCTCGGCAGGGGTTGAACCCGCGACCTCCTGGTCTCCAGTCGGACGTCGCCAAGGCCGGCAATATGGGCCTCTGTTACACACATTTATATGTCCTGTGTTACTCAATGATGTAAGGGACAGCAAAGGCCCCATTAAGACCTCACTGATGTGCAATTTAAAATGGGCTTTCACAGCTCCAGATAAGGCATTTCTTAAACCAAAAAGTATTGCTATTTTTCTTATTTCTTCACAAAAACATGTTGTGGTACTCATTAGAAGTGCCTCACTGAGGCACTTCTAATGAGTACCATAACATATGTTTTTTTGTGGAGAAATAAGAATTTTTTTACTTGGTTATCCCTCTTATCTGGAGCCACGCCTTTTGCTGCACATTGCCCAGAGACATCTTTTCCAGTAGTACGGTTCACTTCTAACTTCTCAACAAAACACTTTTTGTATATACACATTAACCCTTAGCATGCTAGGTAAAATTTTCAGCAGACCACATATTGAAATGTTTTTCTCTTTTTTCCCAGAAAACAAGATTTGATATTTTATGCAAAATGTCTCTAAGGTAGACAATTTGCATGAAATGTGAAATCCAGTTATGTGGGAAAAAAATAGAAACAAGAGGACCATGATGGTCCTATATCCCTCACCTGACCAAACATATTTGCATATTTACTGTTGAAGTTTCAGCCAAGTTCACTGCTCTAGGATTTTTGTATAAACTTTATAGCACTAACCACCCCCACCCCCCTCCACCACACCCCCGGCCATGTTTTTTTACAAATCATGACGACTTGAACTGAATCTTAAAAGAGGGTCACCAAAGGAATATTTCTGCCAAGTTATATTGAAATTGGTCCAGTGGTTTAAAAAGTTTTATATAGCTATAAAGCCCTACGCTCTCCCTAACGGCCATGTTTTTTGACGGATCATGAAAGCTTGAACAAACTTGGTAGAGGGTCACCAAAGGAACATTCCTGCCAAGTTATATTGAAATCTGTTCAGTGGTTTCTGACAAGAAGATTTTTAAAGTTTTCTATTTAGATATATAGGGAAAATAAGCCCCACCCCATGGCAGCCAAGTTTTTTGACAAATCATGACTGCTTGTACAATCTTGATAGAGGTTCACCAAAGCAACATTCCAGCCAAGTATTATTGAAATCGGTCATGGGGTATGTGACAATAAGAATTTTAAAATTTTCTATGCAGATATAGACGAAAAATAAGCCCCGCCCCCCTGGGGGCCATGGTTTTTGACATATCATGAAGGCTTGAACATTCTTGGTAGAAGGTCACCAAAGCAACATTCCTGCCAATTTACATTGAACTCGGTCCAACTGTTTCTTACGAGAAGATTTTTAAAGTTTTCTATATAGATATATAGGGAAAATAAGCCCCGCCCCCTAGCGGCCATGTTTTTTTATGAATCATGACGGCTTGAACAATCTTTGTAGAGGGTCACCAAAGAAACAATCCTGTCAAGTGGTATTGAAATTGGTCCATTGGTTTCTGAAAAGAAGATTTTTAAAGTTTTATATATAGATATATAGGGAAAATAAGCCCTGCCCCCGGCAGCCATGTTTTTTGACAAATCATGATTACTTGAACAATCTTAGTAGAGGGTCACCAAGGAAACATTTCTGCAAAGTTATAATGAAATCAGTTCAGTGGTTTCTGACAAGAAGAGTTTTAAAGTTTTCTATAGATATATAAGGAAAATAAGCCCCGACTCCTGGTGGCCATGTTTTTTGACGAATCATGACGGCTTGAAAAATCTTGATAGAGGGTTACATAAGAAACATTCCTGCAATATAACATTGAAATCGGTCAAGTGGTTTCTGAAAAGACGATTAAAATTTTCTATGTAGATATATAGGAAAATAAGCCCTGCCCCCTAGCGGCCATGTTTTTTGACAAATCATAACGGTTTGAACAATCTTGGTAAAGGGTCACCAAGGAAACATTTCTGTGAAGTTATATTGAAATCAGTCCTGTGGTTTCTGATGACAAGATTTTTTCAAGTTTTCTATATAGATATATATGGAAAATAAGCCCCGCACTCTCTAGCGGCCATGTTTTTTGACAATTCATGACGGCTTGAACAATCTTGATAGAGGGTCACTAAGGAAACATTTCTGCCAAGTTATATTGAAATCGGTCCAGTCGTTTATGACATGAAGATTTTTAAAGTTTTCTATACAGATATATATGAAAAATTAACCCCGCCCCCTAGCGGCCATGTTTTTTAACGAATCGGCTTGAACAATCTAAGAAGAGGATCATCGAAGAAACATTACTGCAAAATTATATTGAAATCCGTCCAGTGCTTTATGACAAGAAGATTTTTAAAGTTTTCTATATAGATATATAAGGAAAATAAGCCCCGCCCCCCTGGCGGCCATGTTTTTTGACAAATCCAAATGGCTTGAACAATCTTGCAACAGGATCACCAAAGGAACATTTCTGCAAAATCATATGGAATTCGGTCAAGTGGTTTCGGACAAGAAGATTTTTAAAGTTTTCTATACAGATATATAGTGAAAATAAGCCCCGCCCCCTGGCGGCCATGTTTTTTGACAAATCCAAATGGCTTGAACAATCTTGGTACAGGATCACCAAGGGAACATTTCTGCAAAATTATATGGAAATCGGTCCAGTGGTTTCTGACAAGAAGATTTTTAAACTTTTCTATATAGATATATAGGGAAAATAAGCCCCGCCCCCTGGCGGCCATGTTTTTTGACAAATCCAAATGGCTTGAACAATCTTGGAAGAGGATCACCAAAGGAATTTTTTTGCAAAATTATATTGAAATCGGTCCAGTGGTTTGGACAAGAAGATTTTTAAAGTTTTCTATACAGATTGTATAGGGTAAATAAGCCCCGCCCCCTGGCGGACATGTTTTTTGACGAATCCAAATGGCTTGAACAATCTTGCAACAGGATCACCAAAGAAACATTTTGGCAAAATTATATGGAAATCGGTCCAGTGGTTTAAGACAAGAAGATTTTTAAAGTTTTCTATATAGATATTTAGGGAAAATAAGCCCCGCCCCCTGGCGGCCATGTTTTCTGACGAATCCAAATGGCTTGAACAATCTTGGTAGAGGATCACCAAAGGAACATTTCTGCAAAATTATATTGAAATCGGTCCAGTGGTTTCAGACAAGAAGATTTTTAAAGTTTTCTATATAGATATATAGGGAAAATAAGCCCCGCCCTCTGGCGGCCATGTTTTTTGACGAATCCAAATGGCTTGAACAATCTTGGTAGAGGATCACCAAAGGAACATTTTTGCAAAATTATATTGAAATCAGTCCAGTGGTTTCGGACAAGAAGATTTTTAAACTTTTCTATATAGATATATAGAGAAAATAAGCCCCACCCCCTGGTGGCCATGTTTTTTGACGAATCCAAATGGCTTGAACAATCTTGGTAGAGATCACCAAAGGAACATTTTGGCAAAATTATATTGAAATCGGTCTAGTGGTTTAGGACAAGAAGATTTTTAAACTTTTCTATATTGATATATAGGGAAAATAAGCCCCGCCCCCTGGCGGCCATGTTTTTTGATGAATCCAAATGGCTCTACAATCTTGGTAGAGGATAACCAAAGGAACATTTCTGCAAAATTATATTGAAATCGGTCCGGTGGTTTCTGACAAGAAGATTTTTTAAAGTTTTCTATATAGATGTAAAGGGAAAAAAAACCCAGCCCCCTGGCGGCCATGTTTTTTGACGAATCCAAATGTCTTGAACAATCTTGGAAGAGGATCACCAAAGGAACATTTCTGCAAAATTATATTGAAATCGGTCTAGTGGTATCTGACAAGAAGATTTTTAAAGATTTCAATATAGATAGGGGGTGGTCGGGAGTGGCAATGGTGTCGTGTATCTTACGTCACCGGGGCGTCCAACTGAAATTGGCTTACAGTTGGGCAAGGCCTGCTATCCTTGTAGCAGGTAAGGGTAGAGGGGGAATGTTTTTATTTCTTCTGTTTCTTCACTTTCATTCCTGTTCCTATTTCTTCCCTAATCGTCTCTTTCATCTCCTCTACTGTCTCTTCTATCTCTTTTCTCCCTTTCTCTGGGAGACGACACAAAATGACCCACAAGGGTTGACGTGTCGTTAAACCCCAACACAATCAATTCTATATAGATATATAGGGAAAATAAGCCCCGCCCCCTGGCGGCCATGTTTTTTGATGAATCCAAATGGCTTGAATAATCTTGGTAGAGGATTACCAAAGGAACATTTCTGCAAAATTATATTGAAATCAGTCCAGTGGTTTCTGACAAGAAGATTTTTAAAGTTTTCTATATAGATATATAGGGAAAACAAGCCCCGCCCCCTGGCGGACATGTTTTTTCACCAATCCAAATGTCTTGAACAATCTTGGTAGAGGATCACCGAAGAAACATTTCTGCAAAATTATATTGAATTCGGTCTAGTGGTTTCTGACAAGAAGATTTTTAAAGTTTTCTATACAGATATATAGGGAAAATAAGGCCCGCCCCCTGGCGGCCATGTTTTTTGATGAATCCAAAAGGCTTGAACAATCTTGGTAGAGGATCACCAAAGGAACATTTCTGCAAAATTATATTGAAACTGGTCCAGTGGTTTCTGACGAGAAGATTTTTAAAGTTTTCTATATAGATATATAGGGAAAATAAGCCCCGCCCCCTAGCGGCCATGTTTTTTGACGAATCCAAAAGGCTTGAACAATCTTGGTAGAGGATCACCAAAGGAATATTTCTGCAAAATTATATTGAAATCGGTCTAGTGGTTTCTGACAAGAAGATTTTTAAAGTTTTCTATACAGATATATAGGGAAAATAAGCCCCGCCCCCTGGCGGCCATGTTTTTTGACGAATCCAAAAGGCTTGAACAATCTTGGTAGAGGATCACCAAAGGAACATTTCTGCAAAATTATATTGAAATCGGTCTAGTGGTTTCTGACAAGAAGATTTTTAAAGTTTTCTATACAGATATATAGGGAAAATAAGCCCCGCCCCCTGGCGGCCATGTTTTTTGACGAATCCAAAAGGCTTGAACAATCTTGGTAGAGGATCACCAAAGGAACATTTCTGCAAAATTATACTGAAATTGGTCCTGTGGTTTCTGACAAGAAGATTTTTAAAGTTTTCTATATAGATATATAGGGAAAATAAGCCCCGCCCCCTAGCGACCATGTTTTTTGACTAATCCAAATGGCTTGAACAATCTTGGTAGAGGATCACCAAAGGAACATTTCTGCAAAATTTTATTGAAATCAGTCCAGTGGTTTCTGACAAGAAGATTTTTTGAGTTTTTAGTTAAAAAATCTATTTTTAGCTCCTGTGACCTAGATATGCAATGGACCGGAACCATTTGAACAACTTTGAAAACGGATCAACCAAGGATCATTCCTGTGAAATTTGGTCACAATCCAATCAGTGGTTTAGGAGGAGATGTTGTTTAAAGATTGTGAACGGATGGACGGACGGACGTCTGGACGGACAGACGGACGACTACGACGACGACGACGGACAGGGAGTGATCACAATACCTCACCTTGAGCCTTCGGCTCAGGTGAGCTAAAAACTAGTAACAGTGTTTTCAGAAAAAACAGATGTCCCCCTGCTGTAAATTTTCTGTTTTTCTACTGTTTTGACCTTGTAAATTAGGACAATGGCACTAAAAACTTATCAATTCTTTGTTATGTCCCAATTATATATTCCTGAAAATTTGGTAACAATCCAACCACAGGTTCGCAAGAAATTGTGCAGACAAGACAGTGTGGCGCCAATGCTGATGGCTATACCTATGGGATCCACACCAAAAACAATATGTCCCCATCACCTAAGGTGGGGAGACATAAAAACCTCCAATCTGTCTTCTGCTGTATCTGTCCATATACCGGTAAAGGTTAAAATCAGCCTGGATCTGACACAAAGGCAATCTTTATACTGACCAAAACAAATTTTCAAAGATAAATAAGAAAATACCTCTACCAAAACATTTGACTATATATATTTGGACTAAAAATATTATTTTTTTTTTTACAAATTCATAAGACTATTGCCTGAAAAATGCCTGAAAAAGAAATCACATCAAAGTGGTCAAAGCCCCTGCTGCAATATAAGAAGTTGTAACCTTATCAGCTGTTAGATTTCAGTTCTAGTTGATCAAGCCACATCATTTTATCAAGCATTATGGCATGAAAAGTGACTGTTCCACAGATGGACCAAAGTCTACTATTACCAATGTCCCTTAGTGAGTGGGGAATGGGGGGTCAACATAACACTTTTCCTGACAATTTTAATCCTTGAAGCGATAAGCAAAATTGTAGCAGACAACACTCTAATTTTTTTATTATTATTTTTCAGAGAAAAAAAAACTTGTCCTTTTATGAAATAATGAAATGTCAAGACTCATTTTCTCTTAAAAAAAAAAAAAAGAAAAAGAAAAATAATGTCATTTGCTGCAACTGTGGTTAGCACTTTGTTTTCATTGTATTCCAGTTTTACATTGCTTTCAACAATCTTTCAGTCATACCATGATGGGATAACTGCTTTAAGGATTCAATGTTACAGCATGGAATAAGTATTTACCAGGGCCCTTGAAGAAGCACCCCTACCTGACCAGTCAGGATCATGGCTGTTTAATATATACAGCAAACAGTGAAGATCAGACAATACAAATGCCAAGGCTAGCAAAGTTGTTTGCTATTCACTTACAGGATAGGATAGGATTATCAAGATATGCATACACTAAAAAAAGTTCCATGAATGTTAGTGTCTTCTGCTAGTTAGTTTCCATGACTAAAAACCTGTAAAAATATGGTTTGTCTTAGCAGTTTAAGTATATTTTATTCAGGGAATGGATACACTTTTATTGAGGTAACTCGTCAAAATTGTTTTGCCTCCCTGTTGAAAAGGGTTCTACTCTAAAAAGGAAAGACTTTGCTTGTTTTACAGTATTATTACAGTATTAGATTTCTGGTTAATCCGATAGTAAAATTTTTCAACCCTAAAACTCTCAATTTTTTTTTTTTTTTTTTTTTTTATTTGGGTTTTACGGCCCTTTCACGAATATTTTACTTATATCGAGCTGATCATTCATCGAAGGTGGGCGAAAACCGGAGTACCCGGAGAAAAACCACCTGACCATCCGTAAGCAAAACTTGGCTTTCCCACATATGACCCGAGCTGGGCTCGAACCACAGCGGTGAGAAACCTAATGGATTAAGAGTCAACTCTCTTATCCACTAGGCTACGGGGGCCCGCCTAAAAACTCTCAAATGAACCTTCTTAAAAAGTGTAGCTACAAATATGGTGGCTTATGATGAGACATCGTCACAGAACCTACAATTGTTTGATATCCACCTGGAGTTTTATCAAATACATCTTTTCAAAATACAATGTAATGAAGTTGACAGAAGAGTCCATTTTAGATATTTAGGGGTGAAAGTGATTAGATCATGGTTTATATACTCAGCAGAAATGGTTAAATCAGTATACTAGTATTAACCCTTAAAATGCCAAGCAAACTTGCAACAGACAACATTCTCAATTTCTTTATTTTTCAGAAATAATTTTTTAATAGACATTTCCTAAAACTAGACAATTCTAGGAGCAAATTCTTTCCTTTTAGATCAGACCCCTTTTCAGAAGGAAAGCAAAATGATTTTGACAGAGTTGTCTCCCCTGAAAGGGTATCGAGTCCCTTGACTGATTCCCCTTGGTGGGCCACAACGTAAGAAATTGTACCTTAAGACATGTGTACCTACGTATCAACAGTCCGATCAGTGTCTGAGCCCAGATATTGTGGAAACCTTGGATCCAGGGATATTCTACAAGTTCCAGCAAAGACTCTGATCAGACTGTGTCGTTGCAGGCTGATCTGAGTCCCAGTTGTTAAAAACTGATGTTGTTGGTTAACGTATTGCAGGCCTCCTAGTGGCCCACTTTGAAAATACAGGTTTTCATATAGGTTCTTCTTACTCAAAATACAGGTTATTTACAGGTTTTTCAATAAAAAATATAGGTTAAAAAAGGTTCCTCCAAACTCACATAAAGATTTAAAACTGAAGAAAAAACATTTGATGAATTTTTGCACCACAAATGCTACGATAAAATTGATCTGAATTTTACAAAGTCCAAGCGAGTGAAGCGAGCAAGGAAAAAATTTACAATTTCTTGACAGTTTTCATCACTTTTTTGGGACTAAAAAATAAAAAATGGTAGGGCATTTTGAACAAAAGTTAGGGTTGAGTCACGAGAAGTTTCAAAAAGTGAAAAATATAGGTATTTTCATGAAAATACAGGCTTTTTATAGATTTTATGAACAAAATAAAGGTTTTATAGGTTTGACACAAAATTATAGGTTATTACAGGTTTTATAGGTTCTGCTAGGAGGTCTGGTATTGTTAAAACTTTGATCATTATGTATGGCATATATGCTAATATTTTTGCTGAAAAAAGGTGAGTAGCTTTTGCATTTCAAAAGCTACTCACATTTTTTCAGCAAAAATACCTGTGATATAGATATTGCACTTACTATAACAGTTTACATTTTGACCACTAACAAGCCCATTAGGCTAACGATGCTTTGAACAACTGGGCCCAGAACAAAAGTACAGGTAGAGCTATCAAAGTCACCACGGCATCGGAGTTGGTTAAAATTTTTGGTTAAGTTTGTAAAAAGCTATATCTCATGAACCTCTCGATGAAAGTCGTCCATACTTACCCTGATTTTAGATACTTGTCTGAAGTTCTATACTGTACCATCACGGCCCCCATGAGTGACCTTGAGCTCAAAGTCAGGGACAGAAAAAAATCATGTCAAAGTTTTTTGTTAAAGTTTTTAGAGGCAAAGCATGATTCAGGCTAGCTAAGCTGTCCGCTCTTATTCACATTGCGGCTCACATTAACAAATTGAGAGCTTACCTGGATATCCTGAAACACGGGAACTTGCTGATTTATTTTTAAAGTGAATGACCGTAAAAATGATTCATGGACATTGATAAGTAAGAGCTATAGATCCAGATAAGGCACTTTTTTCAACTGAAGTACTAATATTTTTCTTATTTCTTCACAAAAGCATATGTTGCTGAGGCACTTCTAATGAGTAACCACAACATATACCTTCATTAAGGAATAAGAAAATTATTATTAGGACACTCCTCTTATCTGGAGCTATTATAAGGACACTGACAAGTATGGTCATGTACTTTTGAGCAGTCTGCACCTTAGATAATTTTGCGAGGAAAAGAGTGAAGAAATGTACAAGCAAAGGCAGCAGATAACAAAGTAGCTACATGTATAATGCAACAAAGTTACGACAGCCACCCTTGAGATGCACACGTTTGGCCATTGTTGAGAGGTAGCTATTGTGGAGGGCTTGAATATTTATTAAATCTGCACTTTGGGATTGTAGAAAGTAGCTGTTATAAAGAGGTGACGTTTGTTGAGAGGTGACAATTCGTCATTTTGACTCGGCATTTTTTTTTTTCCCCCCTAACAAATTATGTTATAACATTTAATGTGACTTGTCTCCTAAGGCACTAATAAAGTAATACAAAGTGTAAAGCCCACCTTTATTTATTCATTCATTTTTTAAAAACAAAAGCAATATTTTGAAATGGCATCTGCTATAAATACTGAACATATTGAACATTTTTATATAGTAAAACTGCGGTTTACAGGGGTATACATTATTTTCCTTATTTTGCCAAAAACATAGATTGAGGGTACTCATTAGAACTGCCTCATCAAGGTGGTTCTAACAAGTACCCACAATCTATGTTTTGAGCAGAAATAGGAAAATATCACAATTTTTTACCTGAAAATTTTCATTATTTGGTGGTAAACTTTTCAGTATATTTGAATAGGCATGTTTTCGAAATGTAAATTTCCCTAATACAGTGTAGCTCCAATACATCGCGGTCCGTTATTTCGCGAAATCCAGTAGATCGCGAATAGACCATGGCTCCCAAATTTTCCATAAGCAAAAAAAAAAAAAAAAAAAAAAAAAAATTTAAAAAACATAAAATGTTTGTTGTTTTATTTATCTTCAGAAAAAAAAAAAAAAAAAAAAAACCGCGTTCCGCCTCCGGTAATTGATTTTTCGCGCCTATCCCGACGCTAAGTCGTGTCAGGTATTTTATGACAAACAATCAACTTAGTGTCAATCAGCGCACACGTTGATTATAATTGGCAAACAATAAATTAATTATATCGCCATAATTGTCGTAATCATTATCATCATTTAGTACATAGATCTACTCAATGCTCAATGAGTCAATGATGCCCACAAACTAATTTTGCTCAGCAGGGGAAAACGGTCCACCAGCAAATTTTACAAGACAGTAGTCTTATGATGTTTCTGTCCAACATACACAGATCGTAGTCCGCTTATTTTACACTTCTGTAGATATAAATATTTCAGAAGAAAACAACTGCGTCAAAAAAACAAAAACAAACAATAAAAAAAAAATAAAAAGAAATTAACTTTGTTTTGTTTTTTTTTGCGCCCGCAATATAAGCGAAGGGAAGCAACTCAAGTTATCTTAGTACAATGGAGTAACTTCTCTTTGTCAGAGTATCCAAAATGGCGTCCTAAATTGTCAATCCGATGATTTCTTGTTTTCAAAGGTAGTTTATCAGCTGGTTTCGATTGGAATTACTTGTTAGACAACACGCACCATTGTAAATTATTCCATTGAGCAATTCTAATCCAATTTTAATTAGGAAATATGGTGACAACATAACTGAATGCCATTTATCCATGATGTCTCAGCAAACTACCACAGCGACAAACCGAGCGAGTGTTATGCACGCCGTTATACATGCATGGTACATGTCGGGACTTATATCGCGCTCTGTTTATATCGTGACAGCGGACTCTGGACCCCGAGGACCGCGATATATTGGAGCTACACTGTATATCCATCATATTTATTTTCTTGAGCTGTCGGAAGAATTTCCTTGGTACTCAAAAATCAATTTAAATCAGCTGTACTAAACAAGCCATCAGTACTTGAGTCCATGAAGATTTACTGTATGTTACCTGCATTATTTTCTGTAGTATTGCAGGAAGTGCAATGTATCCCATCATGCTGTTCAAAACATGGTGAGTTAAGTCCTTGAAATCTGAAAAAGAGAAACAGGAGAGTAACTGAGTATACTTTAACAGAGACAAAATATTGTCATTTGTGTCACATGTTGAGGACTTTTCTAAATTTCTCTATAAAAAGATATGTTGTGGGTACTCATTAGAAGTCTGCTTCTAATAAGTAACAATAATGTGTTTTATCAGAGTAATATGAATAAGGGCTGTCAAAAGACAGTGTAGCTCAACTGCCACGTTATTTTGTATTGTGCCATTATTAGATTGCTCAAATCACTAGACTGCAAAATATAGGTCACATAGACCTGCATATCATATGAAGTCAATCTTCCTGTCACATGAAACTAATATCCCAACATCTATCCATCAAATAATGTTCAATTTGTAAGGCAAAATCACTGGACCACAAAATACAGGTCACATTGCTCTACATATATTATCAGCTCAGTCTTTAGTCACATAGAAACAATATCCCAAATATGACATTCATCCATCAAACAGTGCTCATGATGATGAAGTCAGTTGGTGTGTAACATGGAATCAATATCTCAAGTACAACATAGAAACAATATCCCAAATATGACATTCATCCATCAAACAGTGCTCATGATGATGAAGTCAGTTGGTGTGTAACATGGAATCAATATCCCAAGTACAACATTCATCCATCAAAGTGTCCCAAGATATAACACAAAAATTGCTGGAGCGTAAAATATCGGTCATACTGACCTACATATGACAGGAGTTCAGTCTTGGTGTCACATAGGACCAATATCCCATCAAACAGTCTTCAAGATAAAAGGCAAACTATCTGGACTGTGGAATATAGGTCACTATGACCTTTAAGATATGACACCAATTTCATATGGATGTCTGATCTATAACTTACTGTGTTTAGATATTTTCATAACAGAAATGCATCAGAACATTTTACAAAGGTATCCTAAATTTTTATCTCTAGCCCCACCCCTGGGCATGAACCCTGGGTCAGTATCTTTGAAACCAAAGAAGACCCTCCCATGTCTTCACTGTCCACAAATGCCCAAAGATACTTTGTTTGTGGTGAGGTTTTACGGTCCAGTCAACCCAATGGAGTCATGTCGAACGCAGTCAGTTTACCTAACCACACTTTCACTGGGAAGGCTTAGTCCTCTAAGTGGTTAACCAGTATTGTGCACATTCTATCACCAGAAACTGACAACTGCTTTCTTGATTCAGCGAAAGGGAGAGAATGACCATAGAAAATATTTCTTGATCAATCTCCACATAAGAATGCTGCCTACCCAGCGGGGGTCGAATCCGCAACCTCCTGATCACTAGTCAGACGCGCATCCAACTGAGCCAGAGAGGCAGTTTCGCTTGACACAGTCCATTTTATTATTTCTGACATGGAATGAAAGGCTCTGTGCAATGAAGCATTATACAGACATGAGCAGAATTCTACCTTCAGTGAGATTTGAACCCTGGATCTCGTGGTCTGAAACAGGTAGCGCTAATATCAGATAATTACCAGAAAGAATATCTTTGTTTTCAATTTCCTTCAATCTCCTCTGTGGCAACATCAGGGCATCAAGTAAAGGAAACCACAGTGACTGAAACAGTGCAAAGGAAAGTGCTTTATAAGGTGACAACTTTGATAATTTTATATTACATATCTGAAACTTTTTTAGCCCTTCTCATGCTACATAAATTAAGATGCCATGCCCACTTCTAATTTCCAACCAACCAGATTACTTGATGCTGGTTTTTTGAAGAAATTCACATATTTAGTGACAAATACACTGCAGCGCCGTTATAACGCGGTCGCTTATAACGCGGAAACCGTTATAACGCAGTTGGGCCTTGGCTCCCGTTTTTTTCCCCACCAGTTTGAAAGTGTTGCCCTTTTTCCGCGAAACGCGGCAGTCTAAATCTCGCCAGCCGTGACCATATACTCGCTGATTTAGTCATTCTTTTTTACCAAACTTTTCATCAGTTTTTGTCTTTAGGCTATTTCAGATCACGCCCGCGCACCATTTAAAAGCCATACTACGGTAACTGGCACAGCCCTTAATGACAATTTTCATGTATTATAAGTGAAATAAAAGAAATAATAAGGTTAACTTACGCAACACAAATTAATTACATAATTATCCTAACACAGTCATAAATCAACACTTCATTGTCCTCTTTGCTGTAATAGTAGTCTGATAATTAATCCGTTTGTAGCGTGTGAATGCACTGCTCCATAGTCCATAGCTCCAGATTAGGTGTCTTTTTTTTTTCTTTTTTAATTAAAGAAGACTGTTATTTTTCCTTATTTCTCCATGAAATTGTAGGTTTTGGGTACTCTCTGGAAGGGCCTCAGCGAGGCGCTTCCAATGAGTATCCACAACCTACGTTTATGTGGAGAAATAAGAAATTTAATATGTGGAGACCCCTCTAGTCTGGAGCTGTGGATAGAGGCATGTCCAAATAGATCAAAGAAACGGGTCAAGTGTGAATACACTGAGACAGCTTAAAGCTCCAGATAAGGTGTCTTTTTTTTAGTTAAAAAGTACTGCTACCCTAGGTTAACGGAAATAGACTGCTGGGAAACGAGATGTACTTTCTGGACAAACATGAAACTAAGACTGGTCAGTGCTCTTTATAAAAAAAAAAATATCTGAGATTAGATTTTTTTATTGTGAAAGAAATCAACAGCAGCAATAAAAACTGACCAAGCAGGTAAGCCTGTCCCTTTTATCATGTTACTAAACATCTGACGCAACAGTTGGTATTGATTTTTTTCTGCACCTGTTGCTAAACCCTTAGCATGCTGTGTGCATATAATTAGCAGACCACCTTCTGAAATATTTTTTTCTTAAATCCTCAGGCTGCAAGATTTTGACACTGCATTCAAACTTGAGAAAATTTGCATGACAAAAGTTGTTGTATGGAAAAAAAAAAAGAAAGAAAGAAAAAGAAAAATATCATCAATTTGTCATCTGCTGAATTTTTCCAGGGAGCAACAAAGGTTATTTTTTTGACATGCAGATCAACTGTGCACATGCTCAAGGCAATTTCCGGTAAAGGACAGGTTGTTTATTACACAGTTATTCATAATGCAAGACTGTTGCAGTTAGTTCCCTTGAATGATCATAAAAGAAAACAAAACAATTCAAGCTTAAAAAATTTATTATTTACTGGATTAAAAGAATAAAACGGAAATCAGGCAAGGTACATGCACAAAGTTTCAACAATAAAAAAAAATTAAAAAATAAATAAAGAAAAAAGGAACATACAATATAACATACATGCAATGTGTAATATCCCATAATAACTGGAGGAAACTGCAGTGGTGCAAGTGGGTGTGTGTTCCGTATAACGCGGACCACGTATAACGCGGACCACGTATAACGCGGACCACGTATAACGCGGTCAGTGTTCATGGCTCCCGACGACCGCGTAATAACGGCGCTGCAGTGTAGTGCAGATCCAGATCAGTTGGCTTCTTCAGAATCTGGATCTACACTGTTTGCTAAGACAGGGCATGATGTGTTTAGCAAGAGAAGGGTTAGTAAATTCTGCGGGAAATATAATTTATAATTCTATGGAGGAAATATTTCCTCCATGGAGGAAATATTTCCTCCTGGAGCAAAGAATTATCATGCAACAAGAGTAGATGATGTAACATAAAACTTATTGAGACCATTGTAAACGTAAAAGAGCATAAAATAGATTCTGAAAAAAAAAAAAAAAATCATTTTTATGACACGTAATATATAATCCACCTTGAGTTTAGAATATAGGAAATATTTCCCTCAATACTTGCAAATCTAGTCAATGCACTCATTTATTTATCAGATTTGCAAATCTCTCAAGTAATATTTCCTATATTTTAAACTCAGTGCGCATTAACCTATATATATATATTTTTTTTCATAGCTCCAGGTAAAAGGAGTACCTTGTTTCACTATTTTTCTTATTTCTCCACGAAAATATATGCTGTAAATATTCATCAGAAGTGTCTCGCCGAGGCAAATCTGATGAATAATCACAATATATGTTTATGTGGAGAAGGAAAAAAAGATACATAATAGAGAAGACACCTTTTTCAACCCCAAACTATTGACATTTTCTTTATTTCTCCACAAAAGTATATGTTGTGGGTACTCAGAGGAATTATTTAATTTTTGCACATTTAGTTTGTAACATCACTTACTCACAAAAGTGGCAGTATTTTCTACATCTTCAAAGCCCAAAAACTTTCTTATTTCTCGACCTATTTTTTCTTATTTCTCCATGAAAACATGTTGTGAGTACTCATCAGAAAGGCCTCGCTTATGTTTCATGAAGAAATAAGAGAAGAATCAGACCTCCCGACTGAAATAGAAATGTGCCCTTGCCTGAAAAACTTAAAACACAAATTGCTAGCCCCTGAAAAACTTAAATACAAATTGCTAATGCCAATTTAGATGTGAACAGAGACAGACAGATGGACAGGGGTAACACTATTTGCCCTTTCCACCATTCTTTGAACGGTGGGGGCATAAAATGCACCTTATCTGCAGCTAAGGTTTTCCTTTTATTAATTTACAAACCTCTCTCCCATGTTCGTCCATTTTTCCTGAATTCCTCTGACAAAGTTGAACAATCACTAGTAACACGGCCTGCACTTCATGGCGAAGAGTAAGAAGGTCTAAAAATTAGAGAAAGTAAAGGTAATCTGGTACAATCATGTGCCATATTAAGTTTACAGAAGGAAAATCCCGTCTTTGACATACAGACAACCCTCTGTACAAAGACAAAATTTGTTATAATGACAATTTGACTGTCATGACACCCTTGCTTGAGAGGTAACAATTAGTCACACATTATGGAAGAATATTGTATTTAATACTTTAAAGAAACATATGTTTTGGATATTTGTTAGAATTGCCTCAGTGAGGCAATTCTAACAAATATCCAAAACATATGTTCTATGAGGAAATAAGAACAAAACAAGACCTTTCTTACATATCAACCTGGGCCCAGTTGTTCAAAGCTAACGATGTCGTTAGTTAACGATTTGTTAAAATTTAGATCGAGTGATACGCAAATATGCCAAAATTTTTTGCTGAAAAAATGTGAGTAGCTTTTGCAGTGCAAAAGCTACTCACATTTTTTCAGCAAAAAATATCAGATTATTGTATATTGAATCTGCTAAAACAGTTAACGAAATGACCCTTAACGAGCTCATTAAGCTAACGATGCTTTGAACAACTGGGCCCTGCTCATTAAGTATGGCAACGTCTTTGGGAACAAATGCTGTCGTTGTAACGAGGTAAATACTGTCATTGTACTTTGACATTTAAAAGTAAGCAATATGACTCTTCATCTGCTACAAAACTGGGGGCATAAATATTTCAAAATGTCATCTGCAGAAATATTTACCAGGCAACCAGGCTGAGTACAACTACATCAGATCACATTTTCCTTTTTTTTTTTGTATTTTTCTGAGATGATTGACATTTCATGCAAACTGTCTGCCTAGCAGATCATTCACATGAATTGCCAAGTCTTTTTTTTTCTGAAAAATGACAATAAAAATAGAACGTCACCCATTACAATTTTGCTTCGTGCTTTGTCATGCACTGCTAAAATTTACAGAACACCAGTGTGGTTCTGTACAAATACAGTTTCGTATTAAATAGTACCAAATTTTTGCCTGTTTTCTTAACCCTTGTCCTGTTGAATAAATTAAGATGCCACTCCCATTTCTAATTTTCAGCCAATCAGATTACATGATCCAGCTTGTTGATATAAATTCACATACTTATGGCAAACAGTGCAGATCCAAATCATTTGGCTTCTTCAGAAGCCAACTGATCTGCATCTACACAGTTTGCAAAGGCAGGACATATCCAGATTCAGGGCAAGGGTTAAGTGTTTTTTTCTTGCTTTGATTCCAGAGTTGGTCAAAATGTATAAACCAAGCAATTCTGCAGTAGATATTAGCAAAATCGTATATTTTGGGTACTTTTTGTGAATATTAAAGCAGAAAATCATGTGGGGTACAAATTACCATTACACCTGATGTGACCTCCTACAACATCTGTGCAAGTGATTTTAAAGAGGAGGATGCTGATAACACAACATCTAACCTACCATTCCATTTCTTATTTTAAAACTTTCTGAGGGACTGCTGTCAAGCAAGTGCCAAGTATAGAACATTTGAATTTAAAATAAAACATTTGTGAGCTTTAGAACATTTGTAAAAATGTATAAAATATATAAGGAAAATCAATGGTAGTCTGTAGCCTTTAAGGGTTAATTCCATAAAACACAAAAAAACAAATATAACCCATTTATGTCTAGTGTCCCATAAAAGAGATATTGCCAAACAATGTAGATCTAGATTAAAAGAGACCACTCAGCATAAATGGGATAATCATCTCACCTTTTGTACCTTGACTTTTGTTTAGAAGAGTTTCTGTCAATGTTTTCAACTTAGACTGCAAGTTCTGAAAGTTATAAACACAGGTATTTTAAAAAACAAGACCTGTCATAGGACAAAGTACATGCAGCTCACATTTACATGTACATTTCGAGGGTTGAGCGCAAGACTAGCGTAAGTCAGATGGTTGTTTTTCCCCAAACCTAATCTCCTCACCATGAAGGTGTTATGAAGATTACAACATTTCTTTCTGTAAACAATGAAAATTTAGGTGCCATTGCTCATATGAGCAATGGCACCTAAATTTGCATTGTTTACAAAGGGGTCCAAGTTGCCCCTAAACAAGGGTTTCAAAAATATGTTTGAGTTACCATAGTCTTGCGCTCAACCCTCGATTTGTGATTTAAATAAGAACTAACAACATACCCTATTCAACCTAATTACAACACATACCCCTATAAGCGCACAGTCAGTAGAACTTCCCTTGGACTCATAATTTCATTTTCATAGGAAATTTTGGATCAAATTTGATCAATTTCAGATGTCGTATTTACCCTAAATATTTGCCTAATTCTTTATATTATGCTTCTAAAATTTCAACAATTTGTTTTTATTTCCTGTGAATGTGTCCAAAATTGCTGGATGAGTGACAAAAGTGCAGACCCTGATCAGACACCACATTCTGCAGCATCTGATCTGGTACTGTTTGCACAAGCCTGTTTGTCCTAACATGTGGTGAAAGCATAATAATTTGATCAAATCAAATTCCCCTCACAGAAACTTTAAGCCCCCTATTAAATAATCCTGAATCTGCCCCTATTTCTGGACCAAACTATAACTTGTGGGTACTCATTGGAATCACCTCTATGAAGCAAAGCTATACACTGTGGTTTACTTCTGTTTTGTTGCTGAAACTGAAAATAAAGTAAATAAACATAGTTCCAGATAAGAGCGGGTAGCAGGTAAATATTTTCTTATTTTTCCACAGAAACATATGTATGTGGGTACTCTTAAGAAGTGCCTCACTGAGGCTCTTCTAATGAGTACCCATTACATATGTTTCTGCGGTAAGTAAGAAAACTATCAATACTTTTTGGTTGATAAAAGTACCTTATCTAGAGCTACGTAAATAAAGTCCTGGGCCCAGTTGTTCAAAGCGTCGTTAGCTTAACGAGCTCGTTAAGGGTCATTTCGTTAACTGTTTTAGCAGAGTCAATACACAATATTCTGATATTTTTTGCTGAAAAAATGTGAGTAGCTTTTACTGCAAAAGCTACTCACATTTTTTTCAGAAAAAAATTTCAACATATTTGCTTATCATTTGATGTAAATTTTAACAAATCGTTAACTAACGACATCGTTAGCTTTGAACAACTGGGCCCTGGACTTTTGGGAAAATGCGAGTGACTTCTATCTTAATCATTTTCATTTTGAATACATATTATCACTTATGTGATAAATATATATTGATTAATATACTGAGTTATAGACTTTTAGATTGTATCCGCTAATTATGAAGAATTTGTCATTCCAGTTTCAACTCAAAGGAAGAATTAGCCATGATGTAACCGGAATTAGCAATTTCTTGCATCACTATAATGCCTGGTCCAAAATATGATCTGAAAATTTGATAATATAAATATCCACTTTAGGAGAGAAACCAATCAGAAACAAATGTTCGGGTTTTCTTATCTACATGTCATTATGACGATCTTAACCTCAACACTGGTTGAAGCAACGAAAAAAAAAAAAAAATACCTGTATAGATATAGTTTAGTGCTAAAGAATTAAATAGCTCAACAGGACCTAAACTGCATTGACTGGGCCATAAAACTCCAAATCAAATAAATTTATTCTTTTCCCTTTTCATTTCCCATTTTACCTCTAGTATAATGCCAAATGCTCCTTGTATATCTCCAGCTTTTTCCAACAGATAGGCCGTTGGTTCTGACAGCTTGTGTTTCCTGCATATCTGCAATTTCACAAAAAAGAAATAAACCCAATTTCATCAATAATTTTTTTCTATCTATCTGCATCTTTATCTATTAGCCTCCCACCTATCTGACAGCTACAACTAACAAACTTGTTTGCATTAGATTTCAGATTTCATATTTGCAGCGGCTCTTTGTTTTATATATGAACATGTGATACTCTGGGATGTGACAGCCACCAAGTAATGACAGGCAGATTTTATTGGTTTTCACTGCAAAAGCATCTCTAGCATATATTTTAGAAACATCTTACAAGTTTGTTACATTATTTATTTACTGCAGACTTGACTAGGATCTGCAGTCATGGCTACCATTTTATACTGAAGGGGCAATATAAACAAACCTGGTAGTTGCTATCAGCATGATCAATTAAATGGACTTTTTAGACTGATTCAGATCTGAGCAGCTCAGACGGGCCTGTTTTGAGTGTGAATTTATAGAGGATATTTACTCTTTTGTGGTGAATACCATAAATATTTTCATCAAGTGTAGTGAAAACATCAGTATTTTCACAAGCGCGATGCACAAGTGAAAATCTTAATGTTTTCATTACACTAGATGAAAATGTTTATGTATTCACTGACAAAGAGTAAATTTTATTTTATTGTTTACATGCCAATGCATGCTTCTGATGTCATAACTAATGTCAAACAAAACATGAGCATCACGGCATCGAAGTTCAGGGCTTAAAACATGCGAAGCACTGGAGAGACATGAACAAGAAGTTTTGGCAAATTAACATAATCTTGTTACTAAAACGTTCCTTACATTCGAACCAAGAAAATGCACACCAACACTTGATAGTTTTGCTCTGACAGAATCAGAGCAGTTAGAGAAGTTAAAAAAACAAAACAGAGGGATCAGTATCTTTTAGGGAAACAATGAAGACAACCAAAGTAATCCGAAACGTGTTATTTTTCAAAAGCAAAAATATCATATTCTTTCACTATTGAAAATATCACATCCATTCATTTCAGATATACATTGATTTCACTGCTTGCAATAAAAAAAATAAGCAATATTTTACATTGATATTAATCACTCTCTAACAAATATAAAAAAAAAAAAAAGATGCATGGAGTTGAGCTTAGTTATGGTTAAACAATATTTTTATCATATCAGGACATAACCTCGGAACTTGTGCGACTTTCACCAGACCCGAGATTAATGACAACCTCAAGTATTGATTAAGGGGACTGGATACACCTGGTAGATTTTCTTATATTTGTTACAATGGAGACAATCGTTGCAACTTCCTGTTTGTTTTCCCATCCCTTCTGAAGAGGGATCTACACGAAAAGGAAAGAATTTGCTCCCACACACAATAAGCAAATTCTTTCCTTTTAAAGAAGATCCCCTTCTCAGAAGGGATTGAAAAACAATTTTACAGAGTTGTCTCCCTTGAAAGTGATCCCATTCCCCTTAAAGTTACTAGTAGCTCAGACATTTCACAAAGCTTCAACAGGAGGAAACCAAGACTCTGAAAAGCAGCAATGAGCATGCATCATAAACTGGAAGGCTCCAGATAAGAAGCTTTTATTTTTCCAACAAAAAGTATGGATATTTTGCTTATTTCTGCACAAAAACATATGTTGCTGATATTCTCGAGAAGCCGAGGGGCTTCTCATGAGTACCCACAACATATGTATTCATGCAGAGATAAGAAAAATATTTGCCTCATAACGGTACCCTCCCTTATCTGGAGCCATGTGAAATGTTGTCTTGTTACCTCAAGTGTTGGTTCCAGCCGGTACCCTTCATTCACCATAATGAAATTATAGACATCCTGTGGCCTGAACTGACACAACAGATCTATATACTGTTCATAGATTGGTGCATCGATTGCAATCTGCTTGTCTGTGTGTATGGCACTACCACTGGTATCCCTAGAAAAATTGACTGATCCATTATAAATCCAAAGATTTCTTTTTATCATAGCCAAAGAAGAGTTTTCTCACTGTGACATCATGAGGTCAAGGTCACAGTCTGATGATAGTTCTTGATGAGAACTGAAAAACTATCGTAGTAAGTAAAAACTCTTCTTTGGATTCAGAGAATTATTTGTTCCATATTTACACTGAATATTCAGTGAGATATGTAGATATGTCTGAGCAAATGGTGTAGACCCAGATCAAACTGCTCCTTCTAGAGGACTTTTTAAAGAGGAGTATTTTCTCCTTAATTCTGAGACAGCTATTCCATTCCCTGTGGAACCTTTAACCATGATACTTAGCAGTGTTTACTGTCTATGTCTGATACTGCTGTAAAAGCGTATTAAACTTTTTTAATTCATATTGAAATACGGAAGAAAGAAGTAATGCTACAGTATGTCATAAATAATATTTCATGTAGTTTTTATATTTTATCTAAACTAATTTATTCCAAATCACTGTTAGAAATATTTGATTGATTGAGTTGGAGTTTAACGACACGTCAACCCTTGTGGGTCATTTTGTGTCGTCTCCCAGAGAAAGGGAGAAAAAAGATAGAAGAGATAGTAGAGGAGATGAAAGAGAGGGACAGGGAAGAAAGAGGAACAGGAATGAAAGTGAAGAAACAGAAGAAATAAAAACATCCCCCTCTACCCTTACCTGCTACAAGGATAGCAGGCCTTGCCCAGCTGTAAGCCAATATCAGTTGGGCGCCCCGGTGACGTAAGATAAAGGACACCTTCGCACCACCCAACCACCCCTCTGTTAGAAATAAGTTAAGCTGATGTTTGCAAAATGGGATACATAAGTCGCAAAAATCTGATTTGTATGCTGTTGTTGTAATTGTGTTAATACCATGTTTGTATTTGTACATGTCAGTTACACAAAAAAAAAATAAATAAAATAAAAAAAATGGGTAAACCAAAGGTTGTAATCAGAAGATATTTTTATTTTAGTTTTACACCAACATATACCCTATGGGTACTTATTGGAATTGTCTGTGGGTACTAATTGGAAGTGATCCTTAAGGATCACTTCCAATTAGTACCCACAGACAATTCCAGTAAGCTTAAATGCATAATAAGAAAACTGATCATCTCAACCCTCACCTTCTATGTAGTTAAGATTACTTAGCTGTATCTTCACTACTGACATAGCAATCAAACTAGACGAAGTGACCAATGGCTCACATATATCCCAGGGCCCAGTTGTTCAAAGTGTCGTTAGCTTAACAAGCTCATTAAGGGTCATTTCGTTAACTGTTTTAGCGGATTCAATATACAATATTCTGATATTTTTTGCTGAAAAAATGTGAGTAGCTTTTGCATTGCAAAAGCTACTCACATTTTTTCAGCAAAAAATTTCAGCATATTTGCGTATCACTCGATGTAAATTTTAACGAATTGTTAACTAACGACATCGTTAGCTTTGAACAACTGGGCCCAGGCTAGCAGGCCTTGATAACATAATGTCTTAAAAATTATGCAGATATCCACAAATGCTACAGAAGAACAAACATACGTATGTGCGAACAAACGGAAAGCGAAAACTGTAAACCCTAGCAGACAGAGCAGAAATCAGTTGGATCTATTTTCCTTTCGCTGCCTCAAAAGACTGACATTTCTAGCAACATTTGAACATTTTGATGATAAAGTTGAAACTATAAGGAATGAATTATTGTTTGTTTTGGATCTTATTGATCTGTAAACGATGACAAATCACTCACAAACTTAGCATACGGCCCTTTGGGCTTTATTCAGTTTACGAGTGATTTGCTAGAGTTTACACATAAATAGAACCCATAAAAAATAAAATTCTTTCCTGTAGTATACCTCCTTAACACATTTATGCTTAGTGGATTCTTCTACCTTCACTGGACCGGTCCATTTCCAATATAAGGGGTGTCTGGTTAACTTTTATTAATACAATGATTTATAGAAAGTCCTTTCTTTGAATGCAAGCAGTGTAGACCCTGATCAGATGCCATGTTCTGCTGCATCTGATCTGGGTCTACACTGTTTGCCAATGTCCCTTTTATGGGATGCTAGGCTTAAATGGGTTAACAAGTCCACTTCTACTTACTTGTATGACATGACACCTTGGAGAAACTCAAATAAAACTGCTGGCTCTTTGTTTAACTGCTTGACAACATCACCCAAACTGCTGGAGAGATTGTTGAGCACCATCTGTGCTGACTGCTTACAGTCTATAGATACCAGCTCCTGTGAATATTTAAGCGAAATGGACACATTTTCGGGTTGGTTTGGAGTTTAACAGCCCAGTGAACACTATTAATGTCATGTCAATCTGCATAGCTCCAGATAAGGAACTTTTTTCACCCAAAAAGTATTAACATTTTTCTTATTTCTCCATGAAAATATATATTGTGGGTACTCATTAGAAGTACCTCACTAAGGTGGGTCTAATGAGTACCCACAACATATGCTTTCGTGGAGAAATAAGAAAAATGAAAAATGCTGATATCTTTCTTATGGGTACTTTCTTGTGGGTACTCATTAGAAGCACCTCGCTGAGGTGCTTCTAATGAGTACCCATAACATATATTTTTGTGGAGAAATAAGAAAAATATTATGCGAATACCCCTTCTTATCTGGAGCTATGAATCTGGTCAGTTTCCTGGGCAGACTTTTTTGTTTTGTTTGTGTTGAGGTTTTACGGCCCAGTCAACCCAATGGGGTCATGTTGAGCGCGGTCAGTTTGCCTAACCACACGTTTACTGGGCAGGCTTAGTCCTCTAAGCGGTTAACCAGTATTGTGCACATTCTTTCGCCAGAAACTGACATTCTTGAATCAGCGGAAGGGACAGAATGACCGTAGAAAATATTTCACGGTCAATCTCCACGAAAGAATGTTGCCGACCTTGGCGGGGGTTGAACCCGCAACCTCCTGGTCTCCAGTCGCACGGCGCATCCAACTGAGCCACCAAGGCTGGCTCGTGGGCAGCCCTAGGCCTCTGAGCAGTTAACAAGTATTGTGCACATTCTTTTGCCAGAAACTGACAACTGCCCTTCTTTAATCATGCGAAGGAAGAGAATGACCATAGAAAATATTTCATTATCAATCTCCTCAAATTTTCAGGGGAGGCAACTTTGTCATAACTGTTTTAGTCTCCCTCCTGAAAAGGGTCCTACTCTAAAAGGAAAGAATTTAGAATTTGCTCCGTTGGGAGCAATTTCTTGTCTTTAAGAGAAGAACTCTTTTCAAAAGGGCGTTGGTATGGTGGAAATTGAGCAGGATGTCACAACAGTTGTCTCCCTTAACTAAAAGCATCGCAGACACTGCATAATATCCTGCCACTGTGCAGTAACAAAACATGAAGATAGGTGTTTGATGGGATTATAAAGTAATACATTTTATGCTGAAATCACAAGTGCTGTCAACATGATTTTTTTTTTTTCTTTTTTTATTTAAAGGAGAAACAAGTCCAATAATCCAAGAATTATCACCACCAATTGCACCTTAACAAATCCTCTGTGTCTTCACTAGATGTACCCACACACTCACATTGGTCAAGCCTATGCCACAGAGTACAGGAAAAACAGTTGTGGATGGTTGGACATACACCATGCCTCAGTACACATAGCTACAGATAAGAGGGGTTATCCACATAATATTTTTCTTATTTCTACACAAAAACATATGTTATGGGTACTCATTAGAAGCACCTCAGCGAGGCACTTCTAATGAGTACCCACAAGAAAGTACCCATAAGAAAGATATCAGCATTTTTCAGATGAAAAAAGTGCTTCATCTGTTGCTATGAGTACAAGAAAATAAACTCTGCGGACGGACTGACAGTGAATATTATGATGCAGATTTGGTGTTTCATAACTCTTTCAATATTATCGGGTTTGTTTGTTTTATTTGGATTTTAATTTGCTTCAACAATCTTTCAGCCATATCACAATGGTTAAGTCATAGGGGATGATTGAAAGAATGGTAATGAATGGCACATGAGCTGACCATCCTTTAGTGAGATTCAAACCTGGGACCACTATCAAAAGACAGGAGTGTTAACCTCTCGGCCAGACTTTTCTGAGAGCAAATATTATAGGGAACTCCCTAAAACCCTTACTATAACTAATTACTCTATTAATACATCCAGCAGGTTATGGGTAAAGGGGAACAGATACACTTTATGGGGAGCCAAACTGTTGTTTATTCCCTTCTGAAAGGCTTCTACTTCAAAAGGAAAGAATTTGCTCCCCATGGGAGCAAACTGTTTAAATCTACTTAGTATATCCAGTCTGCTTAACCTTTACCAGTCTCTTGGGTAATTCAGTTGACAAATTGGTGATATTTTTTTTATTTTTCCCAGAAACAGGATCTGACATTTCATGCAAATTGTCTCCAATATGTTTCTTATTTTTTCCCAGAAAACAAGATTTGACATTTCATACAATGTCTCCATAAGATAAAAAATTTCAAAAAGTCCTCTGCTGAAAATTTTACCAGGAGTGCTAAGCCCATAGCTTCATATAAGAGTCTAATACCTGTAGATTTCTGAGAGCTTCTGCCTGGACACTGGCTTTTTCTTCTGCCGTAAATCTGTCACTATTTAGGATTGTACTAATAAAACTGAAAGCATGGTACTGAAAAAGAAAGACAGATTTACAATAATATTTTGATGCATGAAATAGTGTTTGTGGAGCTGTTTCAAATGTTTAGACTATGCATGAAAGTAAAATAAAAGCTAGCTACAACATATAAAAACTTTACTTTAAAAATATAAATAATATAAAATAAACTACCATCACGAAAACATATCTATATAATTTTGACCCCCTTAAACCCCACTTTTATATAGTAAAACTGGGGTTTACAGGGGTATATATTATTTTTCTTATTTCTGCTCAAAACATAGATTGTGGGTATTCGTTAGAACTGCCTCGGCGAGGCGGTTCTAACGAGTACCCACAATCTATGTTTTGAGCAGAAATATAAAAAATATCGGAGTTTTTTATCTGAAAATTTTCAGTTTTTGGAGATGAAATTTTCTATATATTTGAATAGGCGTGTTTTCGTAATATAAGCAGGATCATTGATTGATTGTGTTGGGGTTTAACGACACGTCAACCCTTGTGGGTCATTTTGTGTCGTCTCCCAGAGAAAGGGAGAAGAGTGATAGAAGAGATAGTCGAAGAGATGAAAGAGAGGAACAGGGAAGAAAGAGGAACAGGAATGAAAGTAAAGAAACAGAAGAAATAAAAACATTCCCCCTCTACCCTTACCTGCTACAAGGATAGCAGGCCTTGCCCAACTGTAAGCCAATATCAGTTGGACGCCCCGGTGACATAAGATACACGACACCTTCGCACCACCCGACCACCCCCTAAGCAGGATCAAATTACTCCACTAAATACATCTTCGACCCCCATTATCTTGAATCTACACCAATTCAAACAGTAACTGTTGAAGTTTTTGTTGCACCTGCGTAATAAAATGTTAAAAGAAGCCCCAGAAGATAGAGAGTTGTCATTCTTGTTAAACTCATTATGATAAAACAATTAACTAGACCTTACAGTCAATGACACACCATCACAAATGCTTTCACCATTAAGCAGAGAGAAACGAAGAACAATGTTGCTCTCACACACCTTACCACTGGGAGGGGGGTGGGGGGTGTCATGTAGCAAGCTTGGTTATTCCTGGTTTAGAAGGAGATGGCATGATGACTGGACAGACAGATGGATAGTCAGACTGAAAAATAATGTTGCTCTTGCACACCCTTACAATGTGGAAGTCATGTAGCAAGTCTGGGTTTGTTTGTTTGTGTTGAGGTTTTACGGCCCAGTCAACCCAATAGGGTCATGTCGAGCGCGGTCAGTTTACCTAACCACACATTTACTGGGCAGGCTTAGTCCTCTAAGCGGTTAACCAGTATTGTGCACATTCTTTCGCCAGAAACTGACAACTGCCCTTCTTGAATCAGCAGAAGGGAGAGAATGACCGTAGAAAATATTTCATGATCAATCTCCACGAAAGAATGTTGCCAACCTCGGCGGGGGTTGAACCCGCGACCTCCTGGTCTCCAGTCGGACGGCGCATCCAACTGAGCCACCGAGGCCAGCCAGCAAGTCTGGGTTAAATTCCATCCAGTGGTTTAGGAAGCAATAGTGTGAAGGACAGCTGGACAGAGGGGTGATGAACAAATGAAAGAATAATATTGCTCTTGCAACCCTTACCATGCTGGGAAGTCATTTAGCAAGTTTGGTTAAATTCCACCTAATGATTTAGGAGGAGCTAGTGTGACAAATAGATGGATGGATGGTGGACAGATGGAAAGTCAGGAGAACAGAAAAAATAATGTTGCTCTCACACACCCTTACCGGAAGGAAGTCATATAGTAAGTTTAGGTTAAATCCTCCCCAGTGGTTCAGGAGGAGACGGTGTGATGGACAGACACAGGATGGATGGGCAAAAAATAATGTTGCTCTTGCACACTCTTACCATGAAAGGAAGTCATGTAGCAAGTTTTGTTAAATTCTGCCCAGTGGTTTATGAGATAGTGTGATGGACAGATGGAAGGACAGATGAAAAAATAATGTTACTCTCACACACCCTTACCATGAGGGGAAGTCATGTAGCAAGTTTGGTTAAACTCTGTCCAGTGGTGTTAGATCCTAGGAGCTAGCTTGACGGATGGAGGTGTTCACAATATCCCCATTGCTTTTTTTAAGAAGCGTGGGGATAATGGAGTGAAATTAACTGTAAAGTTTTACAGTTTGTAAACTTCATTTAGGAAGGTTGCTAGGGTAGTCACTAGGGTGGACATGAGTACACGGACAAATGGATGGAAACTTGTATGCCTAAGTTGTTCATGCTAACACAGGTGCAACAAAAATATTACCTTTCTTGCATAGTCCCTCAAATAGCAAGATAGTATTTTATCAAACTGTCGTCTCTTTTCATACAGCAGCTCACAGACCCGGTAACTGAAATAAAGACATTTTCGGTAAACTAGACTGCTGACCAGCAAAAGGTGACATAGGCATACAATCAAACATACAATCTTAAGCAAGTGTCATGGGACAATGAAAAATCATTTACTTAAGACAGGTGCTTGCTTAATAGAAGTTTAACTGGGACTGAAAATTTTCATGACCTTAGAGCTCATGCTACTTTCTATCAGTTTTATGACCTGGATTCTTTCATTTAGAGTTAGCTCTTTACTGGGAGTAGCTATGATTTCAAATTTAAATGTCACACAATTTAACCCTTGTCATGCTGAATAAATTAAGATTCCACATCCATATCTAATTGTCAGCCAATCAGATTATTTAATCCAGTTTATTGATACAAATTCCCATATTGAATGACAAACAGTATAGATCCAGATCAGTTGGCTTCTTCAGAAGCCAACTGATCTGGATCTATATTGTTTGCAAAGGCAGGACATATCTGGGTTCAGCAGAACAAGGGTTAAGATAACATGCATGTATTGATACCAGAATGATAAACTGATAAAATGAGTGTCTTTCGAAGTTTTTTGAAAGCTTCTACTCCTTCACCCTTCATCATTTCATAAAATAGAAGAGTACAATGTAAAACTTTATTGGACAGTTTCAGAAACATAAAAAGATTTCAGCAGCACCCCTTTTGACATTATTAAGTCATATTGAGACGATGGAAGGGTAATAATGAAAGCACCAAAGAAGCACCATAGTCATAAGCTAAATTCCGGAGAACAGTAAAAAAATTCATAACTGATCAGGTGGTTCACTTTTTACATTGAATTTGCCACAGTAATAAAACTGCACCACAAAAAAAGACCATTTTTCTGAAGTCCAGGGCCCAGTTGTTCAAAGCATCATTTGCTTAACGAGCTTGTTTGTGGTCAAAATGTTAATTGTTCTAGTAAGTACAATGTCTAATTCACAGGTAGTTTTGCTGAAAAAAATGTGAGTAGCTTTTGCAAATGCAAAAGCTACTCACATTTTTTCAGCAAAAATATTAGTGTATATGCCATATTTAATGATCAAAGTTTTAACGATATGTTAACTAACGACACCATTAGTTTTGAACAACTGGGCCCAGAAAGTGGTCTTAATAGAGGAATTTTACTGCATTGTGGAAAACTGTTTTTTTTTTTTCTATGTGATGTCAAAAAGACCGACAGCACAGACCAACCAATCTCAGTCTGCGTATCTGTAAATTCATATCAATATTTGTGCAAAACATCCAGGTCCAAATGTTACATTTACAACCCCATATTACTTAAAAAAAAATAAATAAAAAAAAAATGAAGTGTGATACTTACAATTTAGCTCTCTCCACAAGATATAGAAACCTTTCTTCATCAACTTGCTGTAGCCCACCGGCATGTGACAATTCAAGTAAGGCCTGTTGTCGTTCCTCGTGTCTCGATTCATCATCAGGATTACACAGAAATTCCAGAACCTTCGTAGAACAAAATTAACAATTTTAGAATGAATAAACTACCCACATTATACGAGTTTTGTTGGAAGAGTCCTATTTCAATTTTAGGTATATCAGGCTATGTGATTTAGATATTCCTAAAGAACAAGGAATTTGCCAAATGACTATGTCGCAACTGCAGATGGTGCTCAAAAAACTGAACTAAATGCACAGATTAAATATTGTTCAGCCAAGTGAGAAAAATAGGAAAAGGTCAGTCATAGCTGATGGCAGTGGGCAGGGTTCATCAGTGCATATGAAGTTTCATTAGCCTTGGTTTTTTAGAAACGCAGCTACACGCACTGACTTAACATTGTTGACAGTGACAATGATGCCAATGCCCCCACTGGAAAGTGATCCTTATATCACTCCTGCTTGCAGCTGCAACAAAAATGAAGTTTTTTAAAAGTAAAACATATTTTAACGAATAATACTTAACCTATAGATAATGTGCTATTCTATTCTGTTTTTCACCCCCTCCACAGAAAAACGACCTTTCAGTCGTGATAAAGTCTTAATTCAGAAGGTCCCTTTAAACAGTTACCTGTATGACGTAGTTCCTCCCGCTCAAATGATCACGTGTCAGTTTCTTTTATGTGTAAAACAATACACAATTAGGAGAAAAGAGCGGGTGGGACGATAAATACTTATCTATAGGTTAAGTATTACTCGTTAAAATATGTTTTACTTTTAAAAAACTTCATTTTAACTTCGTCATACATTAACCTATAGATAATGTGCTAGAATTTGCAGAATAGGAGGGAGGATTTCTCCTAATAAAATTAGTCCCAACTTCTGAATTAAGACTTAGGAAAACCAAACTTATATATATATATAAAATAAAGGACATAATTAATGCCTAAGGCAATAATAAAGGTCCTTTAAACCAAGGATAAGATAATCCAGGGTTAAGATATATATATATATATATATAAGAAGGTATAATATAACATAATTAGTATATATTAAGTACCTTTCTAGTACCACATAACATTATGCGATGTATATATGTGAACTTAAATGAATAAAATATTGTTTAAACCAAGTACCTTTCTAGTATAGCATCAGGTGTAGGAGGCTGTTGACGTTGTCTATGCACCCATAGCTGGTTGCTGTTGGCCCCCCACACTTTTTGGGCCACTACAATGGGGCCCAAACTTTGAAGATTCTCTGCTTATTGAGACATGTCTCTGAGATAGAATTTTGCGAAGGTTGATGATCTATTCCAAACTGCTGCTTGAAGGATATCATTGAGAGCAACTTTGTCAAAGAAAGCCCAGGAAGAGGAAAGAGCTCTAACTTCGTGAGCTTTGATTTTAAGGAAAGAACTGTCTCGTTTAGTGAGTTTCCTGTAGGCAAGTTTAACAGTGTAAGATATCCATCTCGAGATAGTATCTTTAGAAATATCTTTATTGCCTTTAATGGGAAGAAAGAGTCTAGTTCTGTTCTGGAGATAAGAGCTAGTCATTTTGAGATAGAACTTCAGAGACCTAAGGGGACAACGAAGTCTGTCTGTATGTTCCCGTTTGCATATTCGAGCAAGACTAGGAACAACAATAGGATCTGGTTTAACAGAAGGAAGCTGGTTTTTTGCTAAAAAGCCAGATTTAAGCATCAAGGAAACTGAACCATCAGTTTGATTAAATCTTAAATGTTGTGAATCCATAGCCAAAGCATGTATTTTGCTACACCTTTTTGCAGTGGCAAGAGCTAAGAGAAAGGCTGTCTTAATAGTAATGTGAAATTTAGAAGCCTTATCAAGAGGTTCAAAGGGTGGTTTTTGTAAACATACTAAAACCCACAATAAGTCCCATTTAGGTGTAAGAGATCTTTGAACTGGTCGTTGAAGTTCAAAAGATCTGATAAGTTCAGATAAGACTGGATTAGATCCGATTCTATTACCAGTTTTGAATTTCATAGTGTTAGAGATCATAGATCTATAACCTTTAATAGTACTGATTTGGCATTTCTTCTCCGAAAAAAGAAAGATTAAGAAATTGGCTATAACTGTAATAGGGGCCGAGATCGGATTAACCTTTTTTGTATGACACCAATCAGAGAAGATGGTCCATTTTGCATCATAGACTTTTTGTGTAGATGTTCTTCTTGATCTGGAGACAAAATCTGCAACGTTTTGCGAAAATTTCTTATCTCTGATTGATTGTTTGATAACTCCCAAGCGTGAAGGTCAAGAATTGGGGGTTTTTCCTCTTCCTCTTGGGGTCTGGGAAGGGCTGCGGTTTGTGATTGTGGCACTCCCTGGACTTTTCTCTTACCTTTTTTGATGGACAAATCTTCCTTTGGATTGAGTCAGCAGTCTTGGAATTAGTGGCAGACGAATCGGGGCTGACACTAATAGAAGAAGAAGTTCTGAGAACCACTGTTGTTGTGGCCAGAACGGAGCTATGAGAACTATTCTGCACTGATGTTGTTGGATTATCTCTAGAACAGCAGGTATCAGAATAAAAGGAGGAAAAGCATATGCATGAAGATGATTCCAGTCCATGGACAGGGCATCTATCGCTAGTGCTTTGTAGTCTTGTACTGGAGAGACATATAATGGGAGTCTGTGGTTGAATCGTGTCGCAAACAGATCCACATTTGGGAAATTGAGCATCTGGAATACTGAATTCGCAACTGTTTGATCCAGAGCCCATTCTGTCTTGATAGGTTTGGAATGTGACAAACTCTGATAACTATGTCGTGTTCCAGGCACCAATTGAGAATTTTCCAAACTTCTACGCAAAGATTGGGGGAATGAGTGCCACCCTGTTTGTTGATATATGAGACCACCGTTTTGTTGTCTGTGGATATCATAATGCAAGAATGGTGAATAAATGTTTTGGCTTGTTTCAGTACTAATCGTATGGCCATCATTTCTAACATATTGATATGGAACTGGGATTGGTCTTCTGTCCAGCGACCATGAAAGGATAGTGTTGTCGGCTCTAAATGAGCTCCCCATCCGTAATGACTGGCATCCGTATAAAGGAAAAATTCGGGATCTGGAGGATGGATAGTAGTCCCTGTCTCGAACCGAATGGGGTTTATCCACCATTGTAAGTGAGATCGAATCATACCGTTTATCGAGATTGGATGATCGAGAGGAAGAATATGAGGTTTCCAGACAGACAGCAGGCACATCTGAAGAGGACGTAAAAGCAGTTTGCCTAGGAGAACAAGGTCTGCTGCAGCACTGAGTTTGCCCAAAAGAGAAAGGAAAGTTCGTGCCGATACATGTTTGGATGACATTATTTTCTTGATTGTCAGAATTAGGTTCTGTACACGATCTGTTGGAACCCTGACTAAATTTTGTTGCGTCAGAAATTCCATACCTATAAAGGTGAATTTCTGAGCAGGAAAGCGATCCGATTTCTTGAGATTTGGCAGAAAACCTAGACTTTGAATAGTTTGAATGCAAAAACTTGTCTGAGTAATCAAGCGGTTGCGAATCAGATTTTTGATCAGCCAATCGTCTAGGTATGGAAAAACTGATATGGCACGTTGGCGTAGAAACGCTGCAATAACGTCCATCAGTTTCGAAAATATCAACAGACAGGGACATTCCGAACGGTAAGGCCGTGAAGTGATAGACTTGATCTTCGTGAACGAAACGAAGATACTTCCGGGATTGATGATGTATCGGAACGTGTAGGTATGCATCTGTTAAGTCTATGGAGGCAGCCCAGTCGTTGAGTCTTATCGCTTGTCTCACCAACTTGACTGTCTCCATTTTGAAAGCCTGTTTCTTTATGTATTGGTTCAATAAAGAAAGGTCTATTATCAAACGTAACTTTCCGTTCTTTTTTCGAACAAGGAAGATCGGGGAATAAAAGCCAGGAGTTCCGGGATTCTGTACCCTTTCCACTGCCTGTTTGTTGAGAAGGTTTTCGATCTCTTCTCTGAGAAACAGGGAGGAGGACTGACTCATTCTGATCGGAACAGATGACAAAGGAAGAATTTTGATGAATGGTATCCTGAATCAGTGTCGTACGATAGAGAGGACCCATTTGTTGTATGTTATTTCCTCCCATTTTTCCGCAAAATGGGCCAATCGTCCTCCCACTGGAATGTCCGCGAGCGGAAGAGCAGGCAGTGGAAAGGGCGGGCCTTCATAATCTTGCGGAGGAAGAGGCAGGTTTGGAGGAGGGGAACTGACGGATGTTACCAGTCCTCTTAATATTATCTTTTTTAGTATGAGAAGATGAACTTTGAGGTATATTTTTGGACCTATACGATTGCGTAGGTTTAGGTCTGGATGTTGTTTGTTTGACAGGGTATTTAGGTATCTTGAAAGCTCTACTCTGAGTAGGAGGCTTAAAAGAATGAGATTGTGATTGAATGGAAGTAGAAGCTAGAAACCTTTGCTGTTGAGCTTCAAAATTTGACTTAGCTATTTCTTTTATCCTGCCATCGAATAAGGATTTCGAGTTAATAGGAGCGTTCCTTAACTCATATGTGGAATTGTCGAGAAGCAGTTTTGATGAAGCTAGGGCTGTGTCCCTCCTAGCTTGGAATAATTCAGTAGTTAGAAGTGTAGACATGGTGGTAGCATGTTTAATCGATTTGGCTACGGCCTCCAGGAGTCTGAAAAGGGCCGCAACCGACATCGATTCCTGTTGTAAAGAAAGGAAGGCAGCTGAAGAAAATAGATCAGCATGGGAATTAATGGACACTAATTTTCTAGCCTTCCTTTCCCATGCTTCCAGATTCTTCAGTGGAATGGAAGCTCTTCCTTTATTGGAAATGTCTAGGAGAGACACATCCGCTTTCAATTGAGGAATATTGTCAGTGGGCAAATATTGGTTTTGGCTCTTGTAGAATTTAGTCAGAGCAAGAGCCAAAACCAAGCTTTGCGGGCATATCCAGTCTCTAGAAAATTTATCTGAATCCAGTCTGTTCTGAATGTACTTTGTGGTATTTTCGACCAATTTAGACAGAGGAAGAACAAGTAATGGAGTCGAACAGGACTCCATTAATTGTTCAATCCCAGAAAGAGTTTTTAATGGTGCTTGATCCTGCTGAGTCTTTGGACATAACTCAGGAGGACCTCATTTATGGCACGGTCAAAGGATCAGACTTCAGATTCAGTTTCCGAATCGGACTCTTTATTCTGTTGAGGAAGATTCGGTTGAAATTGATCAAAATTAATTGGTTGGTTATTGACTGGAATAAAACTAGTCTCCTCAGGTTGTATTGGAGTTGGCGTTTGAACAACCTGGGGAGATTTATGAGCCCTTGTATATCTACCAATGTCAAGTTGAGATTGGGAGGTATTTGATGAAGAAGAAGGCGTCATCGATCGTCTTCTTCTCTTTTTGTGTGAGTGTTTAGCTCTCTTTGAATTCTTCTTTCGCCCCGAAGAACTCAAAGAGTCTGATCTAGAAGAAGAAGTAGAAGAAGAGGACGATCAATGTCTTCTTCTCTTTTTTGATTTATGATCTCTTTTTGACTGTTCCTTCTTTAAAGATCTAGTCAGAGATATATCAGTGGAAATAGGAGGATCAATCATCACACTCTGATCTGAGATCTGTGAAAAATCAGGTTCGAGTGGGATTATCTGTTTGGAGGAAGTAGCTGGATTTGGGAACTCTGATCTTTCAGAATGTTCATATCCAGGAATAATTACATTTGGTAGTCTGCGGACACTACCATGTGATATATGGCTGCTTATAGAAGGAGCATAATTTTTTATAGGCACATTTATTGGTAAGTAACCAGGAGGAATTTGAGTTTGTATCCGAATCATATGCGAATGACTGGAAACTAATGCCTGGTTGACTGGTGCCTGGCTGACTGGTGACTGGTTGAATGGTGACTGGTTGACTGGTGACTGGTTGACCGGTGACTGGATGACCAGTGCCTGGTTGACTTGTGACTGGTTGACCGGTGACTGGATGACCGGTGAATGAATGACTGGTGATAAGTTGCCCGGTGACTAGTTGACTGGTGACCGGTGACAGTTGACTGGTGACTGGATGACCGGTTGACTGGTGACTAGTGGACTTAATGCCCGGTCGGACTCTAAGTCTCCTGGGCTGCCACCTTGATGGGTCCTGCCCCGAGCAGTATAGCTTTGAGGGGCGGTGCTCCCATCAAAAGTCCCGCTGTCAAGACAAGTCTGACTGGGACTTTTTTGTCTTCTTTGATTTCTTCTGTTTTCTTCTCTGTGTCATTACTGACTTGACTGACTGAGTTGGGGTTTAACGACACGTCAACCCTTGTGGGTCATTTTGTGTTGTCTCCCAGAGAAAGGGAGAAAAGAGACAGAAGAGATAGCAGAAGAGATGAAAGAGAGGGACAGGGAAGAAAGAGGAACAGGAATGAAAGTGAATAAACAGAAGAAATAAAAACATCACCTCCCTACCCTTACCTGCTACAAGGATAGCAGGCCTTGCCCAACTATAAGCCAATATCAGCTGGACGCCCCGGTGACAAAAGATACATGACACCTTCGCACCACCCAACCACCCATTACTGACTTTCTAGTGCCATATAGACGTCTCTTTTTGGCGAGGTTCCATACTTTATCAGTCCAAGAACTGCAAATAGAACAAGGAGAAATATGTGTGCAAGAAGTACAAGATAAACAAGAAGGATGATTATCCCATTTTGCTTTCAAATGACCACAGTTGCCACGGGCGAAATGCATCGAGTGACGCGGAAACAAAGACACATAAAATTATCACTGAGAAAACAAGAAATCTAAAAACGGTAATTTGAAAATAAATACATAGATAGTAGAAGGAGTGAATATAGAACCAGAGAAAAGCAAGGATATAAAAATTTTAACCGTGTAGAAATAAATAAACCCAAATTTCTATCACAGGTAATAATCCTTGAACAATTCACAGTCCACAAAAAAGAAACTGACACGTGATCATTTGAGCAGGAGGAACTACGTCATACAGGTAACTGTTTAAAGGAAACCTTCTGAATTAAGACTTTATCATGACTGAAAGGTCGTTTGTCTGTAAAGGGGGTGAAAAACAGAATAGAATAGCACATTATCTATAGGTTAATGTATTACGAAGTTAAAATGGCTAAACTAATTGCAAACAGAGGAGACGCTAATCATTATGCGGCATCTGATCTGGGTCTGCACTGTTTGCCAATTACCCTTTTGGGTTTTCTCCAGACTAAAATGAGAAAACGGCTTCTAACATGTATGCCCAATGAAGACTCTAATCAGCCTGTGCAGATCAGCCTGTGCAGTTTCATCAGACTCTTCATTGTCCAAATGAAGAACATTTGCATTCTTGGCTATAAAAAGTGCGGTCAGTGAAGATTCTGATCAGACTGAGCAAATGTACATTTTCTCTGATGTTTCAGCTCAATTTATTTTGAATGTGAAAGCCAATAAAACATACAAAACAAATCACACCATATTTACCCCTACATATCTACACATCTTACCATATATGTCCTAAAATCTGACCTGTGCACAAAAGCTGTCACCCTAAAACGAATGGCAGAAAATCTACGAAGTTCTCTTAAATAATATATTCATATCTCCAAACAAGGCAAAGCTATGGTATGGTTCACTTGATGCAAAACATGGAGACATAAAACTGTACTTACTTGTTCAAAATAAAACTGTACTTACTTGTTCAAAAAAAATAAACTGTACTTACTTGTTCAAAATAAAACTGTACTTACTTGTTTAAAATACTTGTTCAAAAAACAAACAAACTGTACTTACTTGTTCAAAATACTTGTTCAAAAAAACAAAAAAAAAACTGTACTTACTCGTTCAAAATACTTGTTAAAAACAAACAAACTGTACTTACTTGTTCAAAATAAAACTGTACTTATTTGTTCAAAAAAAGCTGTACTTACTTGTTCAAAATAAAACTGTACTTACTTGTTCAAAATTTAAACTGTACTTACTTGTTAAAAATAAAAGTGTACTTGTTCAAAATAAACCTGTACTTACTTGTTCAAAATAAAACTGTACTTACTTGTACAAAATAAAACTGTACTTACTTGTACAAAATAAAACTGTACTTACTTGTTCAGATTAAAACTGTACTTACTTGTTCAAAAAGAACTGTGTTGACCTTGATAGTGTTCTCATGTCTCGCCATCTGCCTTGCTAGGAAAGTGAACAAGATTCCAACCTGGGTGGGCTACAAAAGAAAATAACCCTTTGTACGTGCGAATGTACCTTCAAGCCAATTAGACAGCTTTAATATCACAAATTACTGTCAGTGTACCCAGGCATAACTCTAGATAAGGTGCTTTTTTAAACTGAAAAGTGCTGATATTTTCTCTGATTTCTCCATGAAAATAAATGTTGTTGTACTCATTAGAAGTGCCTCTCTGAGGCACTTCTAATGAGTACACACAACATATGTTTTCATGGAGAAATAAGAAAAATATTATGTTGATACCCACTTTTATCTGGAGCTTTGCATCCAGGGCCCAGTTGTTCAAAGCTAACGACATCGTTAGTTAACGATTTGTTAAAATTTCCATCAAGTGATACGCAAATATGCTGAAATTTTTTGCTGAAAAAATGTGAGTAGCTTTTGCAGTGCAAAAGCTACTCACATTTTTTCAGCAAAAAATATCAGAATATTGTATATTGAATCCGCTAAAACAGTTAACGAAATTACCCTTAACGAGCTCGTTAAGCTAACGACGCTTTGAACAATTGGGCCCAGGGTCACTAAAAAAACTTTTATGTGAGCCTGGGTTCTGAGAAGGTTCATCAAACAGCTAGGACAAAAATCAAACTGTACAGATACATGAGCTGATCAAGGTGCCTTATATTTGTGCATGCTATCAGAAGACTTTTTAAGGAGGAGTAGCTGGTGAGAACTCCAAGATAGTTTTTTTCATTTCCCTATAAAAACATATACTGTGGGTACTCATTAGAAGCTCCTCAGTGAGGCACTTTTAATCAGTGCCACAGTACAGCTGTATGTCTTTATGGAGAACTGGAGAAAATAATTCCTAATAACTTTGATGCTACCAGAAATAAATTCATTTGTCTGACATGGTTCTTTTGTTCTATTCAGGTTTCACACAGCTTACAACTATCTAACTGGAAGGAGCTCAATGCTCACTTTTATAGTGCTACCTCACTGAAATATCACATTCCAGTCACATGAAATGATTTTCCACCAAGTCACATTATACTGACACTGGGCTGACGAGTACTGATTCCTAACTGTACTTTCTTAAAAGTTGCGCATCAAGCTAAAGAGCAACTAATACCACTTTTAAAGTCTTTGCTATGACTCTGATGGGGATCAAACCCACAACCGCCCGGTCCCAAAGCAAATATAGTAAAACCTCAATGGCTTGAACATGGAGGGCTCCTTCAGGGTGGATGATTCAAACTCATTTTTTAGTCCCTAGGAAATTATTCTGATAGCTCAAGAATACAAATATGTAGATATATTTCAGGAAAATTTTCTGATTTTATCATGAAAATGTATATTGTGAGTACTCATTAGAATTGCCTCATTCAGGCAATTCTAATGAGTACACTCAACATATCATTATCTTATAGAAGATCGAAAAGACATCCATGTATTATTCCCATTTGCCTTCTGACCTGGCACTATGATTAACCCTCAGTGGCTCCAACTACCCATATCTGGAACAAATTTTCATGGTCCCAAAGGTGTTTGGGTCATTGAGGTTTTACTGTACTCTATGACTTGATACTTTATGAATTGAACTACTGTACAGATTCAATATTACTCACAGTAAAGCCAACTCCCTCCACCATTATTGAAAGGAGTATATCCACTATTTTTTGTCTTTTTCTCACCCTGCAAAGAAGCAGACGAGAAGTTATTCAAAACCATATGAGCTGCAACATATAAAAACATACAGAATTGACAGTGGGATGCTGTTACCTGACAAACTTTCATCAAGTAAACATCAAACAAAATGCTTTAAAGTTGTCTAATAATTCATCTGATCATAAGAAAAGCACACTGTGCTGAGTTTACAGATGTTTTGAAGAAGCCTTATATCAGACATATAGGTCTTAAATGGTCATTCGCTCTCTTCCGCTGATTCAAGAAGGGCAGTTGTCAGCTTCTGGCAAAAGAATGTGCACAATACTGGTTAACCGCTTAGAGGACTAAGCCTGCCCAGTAAAAGTGTGGTTAGCTAAACTGACCGCGCTAGACAGGACCCCTCAGGTTGACTGGGCTGTAAAACCTCAACTAAAACAAAATATAGGTCTTAAAGAAACAGAAAAAAATAGCCATCAGAAGAGATGGTAAATCCCCCGACCGCACCGCAAATGGCCATCTTTTTTCAATCTAGGGCATCAGAGATGTAATTTTATCAAGGGATACACTTGTTTATCCCTGCAATGGATGATAACTCCACAACTGTGAATCAGACATAGAACTCTAAAACGTTAAGTTGTGGAAACTGGATTTTGTGTTTTTCAACAAAGAAACTGAAAATAATGAAAAAAATAAGGCCCCTTGCCTGCAATGATTATAACTCTCAAACCTTAAGTCATGGAAACTGGATTTTTTGTTTGCTAGTAAGTGATTTTCAACAAAGAATCTGAAAATAATGAGAAAAATAAAGCCTGTTGCCTGCAAAGATTATAACTCTCAAACTGTAAGTCATAGAAACTGGATTTTATGTTTGCTAGTAAGTGATTTTCAACAAAGAATCCAAAAATAATGAGAAATATATGGACCTTTGCCTGCAAGGCCTGTAAATCTTCAACGGTTAGTCTGAGAAACTCAATTTTGTGTTCGCTAGTAAGTGATTTTCAACAAAGAATCCAAAAATAATGAGAAAAATAAAGCCTGCTGCATGCATTGCTGATAAATCTGCATCCGCAGTATAAGTAAGGGAGATAACTCCAACACTCCGTAGGTCAGAGTTGTCCTTACATATTGTGACACACCTTGTTTATGTTCTTAGCATTTCTACTAACTATCATTAAAATGACTCCACTGGTTAAAGAGTTATGGCCTGCACAAGATTTTACCACCAGGGGAGATAACTGAAAATAAATGGAGTAACGAGTAACCCATAGTTACAATTTTGAAATGCAACTCTCCTTCTTAATGTTCTAAGCATCCCTATTAATTATCACCAAAAAATCTCAACTGGTAGAGAAGTTATGACCGTCAGCAAATTTAACAACTATGGGAGATAACTCAAAAATGGAGTCGGACTTGTCTTTTGTGTGCATGACATGCCTACTCAATGTCCTCTACAACTTGATGAAGTATCCTAAAAATATCTCAAAGGGTTTAAGAGTTATGGCCTGCACAAGATTTAACAACTATGGGAGATAACTCCCAAAACGGAGTCAGCTAGAGTTGTTGTTCTTGTATGTGACACACCTACTCAATGTCCTCTACAACTTGATCAAGAATCATGAAAATATCTCAAAGGGTTATTGACTTATGACCTGCACAAGATTTATAACTATGGGAGATAACTCAAGAATGCAGTCAGTTAGAGTTGTCTTTTTTGTATGCTACACGCCTACTCAATGTCCTCTACCTAGTGATGAAGCATCATGAAAATATCTTAAAGGGTTTTAGAGTTATGGGCCACACAAGATTTAACAACTATGGGAGATAACTCCAAAATGGAGTCAGCTAGAGTTGTCTTTCTTGTACGCGGCATGCCTACTCAATGTCCTTTACATATTGGTGAAGTATCATGAAAATATCTTAAAGGGTGTCAGAGTTATGGTCCGCACAAAATTTTACAATTTTGGGAGACTATGGGAGATAACTCCTGAACCAAGTCGATTAGAGTTGTCATCTTGCACAAGACACTTCTACCCAATGCCCTCTACAACTTGACAAAGTTTCATGAAAATAGCTCAAAGTGTATAAGAGTTATGGGCTGCACAAGGTTTCGTCTACAGACGGACGGACAGACAGACGCCAGGGCAATCGCTATATCCCCCGAACCTTTTGGTCAGGGGATAAATATGATAAAAATTTGGATTCAGGGGCAGATAACTCTAAAAGTAATCTGCGAAGAAAAACATGCTCATAATTTAGCAATACCCATTATAGCTAAAACATGCCTGACAAGTATCTTTGCAATATCTTTGGCAAACTAACGTTGTGGTTTTGTGTAAAGTCGGTCGATAAAATTAGCTAAAATTTAAGTGCATCTTATAAGTGAGTGTAGTGAAAAATATTGAAATAGTTTCACAAAAACATGGGAATCATGTTTAATGTCTATAATGGATTTTGGATAAGATATGAGTAATCAGAATAAAACATTTTAATTCAGATTAAAACACCAAGCAAATATTTCTTTCCAAAGGATGTAGAAAGCACAGTAGATCTTTGCTTTGGTGATGATTTGGTGTTTTACGTCTCTTTCAGCATTATTTAAGTCATATTGAGACAATGGAAGATAAAGGAAGGTACTGTGCAATGACCTGCTATACAGTCATGAGCTGAATTCTGCCTTGAACATAGGATCTTGTGATCAGCAGTTGGGAGTGCTAACCACTTGGCAACCCCAGCCCTCAAAATCCTTGCTTTTTTTTACAAAATCTGGGCCCAGTTGTTCAAAACTAACGATGCTGTTAGTTAACGTATAGTTAAAACTTTGATCATTAAATATGGCATATACTCTAATACTTTTTTGCTGAAAAAATGTGAGAAGCTTTCGCATTTGCAAAAGCTACTCATATTTTTTCAGAAAAAATACCTGTGCATTAGATATTGTATTTACCAGAACAGTTAACATTTTGACCACCAACAAGCTCGTTAAACTAACAATGCTTTGGAAAACTGGGCCCAGGCAAATAAAATCACCTACCCTTCAGCAGTATTGAATTCATCTTCTTCAAAGGCCTAGAAAACAGAAAGATATGACGATGTAATATAAAATAAGCAACAACCTGAGGACATACCTTTTCACCAGAAACTGAGAACTGCCCTTTTTGAATCAGTGGAAGGGACAGAATGACCGTAGAAAGTATTTCATGATCAATTTTCACAAAAGAATGTTGCCGACCCAGTGGGGGCTGAACCCGCAACCTCCTGATCACCAGTATGGTGCGCATCCAACTGAGCCACCAAGGCTGGCACATTTCTGAAATAAGTTTGTTTTCCATAATTCCTGATTATTAAAACCACAAAAAACAACTTTGACACAAAATATCTGAAGTTTTAAACTAATCTGCTGGATTAAAATAGCAAAAATGACATTTAAAAAAAAACAACTTATTTTTCTAGAAAATTTGTCTTGATTTTTTTATATGAATTGCCTCCTTAGTTTGCATGAAATGTGAAGACCACTTTTCTATGAAAAAATAAAGAGACAAATTTAATTATTTGTCATTCAAGATTCTGCTTATGGAGTACTAAGCTTAATGAACTGACAGACATGACAAAAAAAACAAACAAAAAAAACTACCAAATTTACCCTAAATATTTCACTTTTCTTTGGTTGGCTGGTTTGGAGTCTAATGGTCCAGTCAACACTATTAAGGTCATATTGAGCCAGTCAGTTTACCTAACAACTTTTCCCTAAGCGGTTAACCAGTTCGGTGCACATTCTTTTGCCAGAAACTGACAACTGCCCTTCTTGAATCAGCAGAAGGGAGAGAATGACCATAGGATCAATGATCAATCTCCATAAAAGAATGTTACTGGACCTTAAAAGTTGAACAATTCCATTTTACTATCTGATGATGCCTCTATAAACTGCCAGATAAGTGTCAAACATGCAGACCAAGGCATCTGCTGCATCTGAACTGAGTCTACTCTATTTACTCAGATGCATCTTAACCATTCTCATGCTGAATAAATTAAGCTGTCACACCCACTTCTTATTTTCAGCCAATCAGATAACTTGATCAAGGTTGTTGACACAAATTCACATACTTAATGACAGGCAGTGCAGATCCAGATCAGTTGGCTTCTTCAGAAGCCAACACATCTGGACCTACACTGTTTGCAAAGGCAGGGCATATCCGGGTTCAGCAGGACAAAATGTTCTTATCTCTCCATTAAAATATATGTTGTGGGTACTCATTAGAAGCACCTCAGTGAGGCACTTCTAACTATTATCCTCAATGTATGTTTTCATGTAGAAATATCAGTACTTTTCGAATGATAAAATCTGGAGCTATGTATACATACTGCAGGCAGAGATAATAAAAATAAAACTTACCAATGCAAGCACATTGAGAAACTCTCTTGTATCAAATGAGAGTAGCGTCCTGAGGTAAGGATATGTCTGCTCCTCAGGGGACTTATTTCTTGTGTGTGAACAGGTCAGGCTCTCGAAGACATCAAGCTTCACAACAGTGGCAAGATCTTCTGGTATATCCCCCAGAGGGTAGGCTCTTCCAGCCAGACAGCAGCTGAGGAAAAGTAAAGACATAGATCCACATAAGGCACATTTTCAGCCAATAAGAGTTTATATTACACGTATAACCAAGAAATACCATGATTTCTACCAGACATAAAACTGGTATTTTCCTTGTTTTCTAAGAAGAAATATTTCCTCTTAGCCGGGGAAATAAATCTCTTTAACCGGAACTACTTTTTTTTGTAACATATGAACAACCTAGATTTTGACCCTGCTGTCAATATCATTTAGGTTAAAAACAAAAGCTATCCTAAATATATTATTTATTACTACGCCGACCCAAAATAGAAATGACAGCGTAAACAAACTGGCAGACTAGACTTGTCATAAAAGCCTCTTAAATGTTGTACTCTATTGCGGCGAATGCATGTAATATACAGTTTATTCATTTCTCCTATTTTAAATATGGGATTTATAAACCTTGGGAGGTAAAAAAATCCGATAAAGAAACTCGTGCTTCGCACTCATTTCTTTATCGGATTTTTTTTTACCTCCCTCGGTTTATAAATCCCATATTTAAAATAGGAGAATGAATAAACTCTATATATTTGCCTTATTTCCCCACAAAAACATATATTTGGGGTACTCATTAGAATGAACAATGCATTTCCTTTCAATGTCCTCTATCATTGTATATTATTTGTGTTTAATCTCAATCATAACTGTGCATAATTTGGACTAAATACCTTGAATAGTTCTTAGTTTATATAATGACAAATATACTGAAAGTGTGTATAATGACAAATATACTGAAAGTGTGAAAGGGCAATAAAAATAAAATGAGGCATGATAGTTATGGTTCTTAGATACTGCACTTCCACTGAATGTGCTCTACCTTTGTACGAAATTTGAATTAAATTCCTTCAGCACTTCTGGAGTTATGCCCTGGACAAGAAAATTTAATAATTCAAAAAGTAAGCATGGTAGAGTTAAGGTTCTTGAAAACTGCACTTCCTCTCAACATCCTTTAACATTCCTAAGTTTCAACAAAATCCCTTAAATAATTTTGGAATTGAGTTAACTGTGTGACAGACAGATGCACGGACACACAACACACAAATAACACTGACAGAGACCATTACCATACCACACTTTGCCTTAGTAGGTGTGTGTGTGAGGGGCGGGAGGGGGGGGGGGGTGTGGATAAAAAGGCTGGGGACAATATTTATCTGGAAAACCTTCTCAACTAGGATTATCCAAGATTTCAATTTTTGTAGTTCTATAATTCCAAATCCTAATCTTAATACACGTCATGCAATCTGACAGGTTGAAGGAAAAGTTTTACACTTTTAATAAAGTCCAGAGCAGGAATCAGTCAGATCTATTTTCCTTTTGCTGTCTCAAAAGACCGACATTCTTGGCAACATTTGTAACATTTGATGGCAAAGCTAGAATTATAAGAAATGAATTATTATTTTTGTAGATTTTATTAATGTGTAAACTCCAGTAAATCACTCACAAACTTAACAATTTGCAAGTACTTCGCAGTTTATACATCGATAAAATCTACAAAAATAAAATTCGTGAATTATTATTCTTGTGAGTTCAATCAATGTGTAAACTTCAGAGACTCACTCACAAAGCTAACAGTTTGTGAGTGAATCCAATGAGTTAACACATAGATAAAATGGATGTGTAAACTCCAGCAAATCCCTCACAAACTGTTAAGTGTTTACACATTGATAAAATTCACAAAAACGAAATTCATTCCTATAATGAAATCACCTACCTTATGTATACCAGCAGCTTATTACCAAGTCGAATCTGTGCATCTGAAAGAATTAAAGAAAATCGCAAACACTTGACAAAGTGTAAAACAAACAAGAGGCCCACGGGCCACGAGTCGCTCACCTGAGTGACATAGCCACTGCAGATATGCAGATGTTATGCAACATTTTTCCAATCCTGTCATCGCAACTAATGAAAAGATCATCATTTAAGCAGTTCTTAATTTTGAAGAAGAACATTATATATGACATGACAGTCAATGGAGTGTGATCATTTGAACAAGCTCTCAATCACATTTCAACAGTAGGATCAATGTGAAATTTGGTGGCAAATGGCTAAGTGGTTTCTGAAGAATCATGATTTTATACATGTAAACAGCTCAGTGGCAGGGAAATATAATAAACATAAACAAGATGGCAGCCATCTTGGATTTCCAATCAGAATGATTTTAGCTACTGTTGATCTACAAGTCACCTCGATACTTCCAATGAACTTTGAGTCTATTGCCCTTTCGGTTCAGGAGAAAAAGTTTAAAACAGATTTTCAAGATGGCCGTCATTCGAGTCAATATGCCTTTCAGTCCAGAAGAAGGGAAAAATAGATTTTCAAGATGGCTGCCATCTTGGATTTCCGATTGGAACAATTTTAGCTATTTTTATATCTACAAGTCATCCCGATGCTTCCTACCAATTTTCAAATCAACTGGCCCTTTGGTTCAGGAAAATAAGCGAAAAAAAGATTTTCAAGATGGCCGCCATCTTGGATTTCGGATCCAAACAATTTAAGCTATTTTAGATCTACAAGTCACCTCAATGCTTCCTACCAAGTTTCAAGTCAAATGGCCTTTCAGTCCAGGAAAAGAAGCGAAAAATAGATGTTCAAGATGGCTGTCATGGGGGCCATCTTGGATTTCTGATAGGGACGATTTTAGCTATTTTTGACCTATAGGTAACCCTGATGCTTCCTACCTAGTTTAAACTCAACTAGAGCTGGTGTTTGTAAAACACTATGCCCCCAACTGCCTGACTCTAACACTGTTTGACTCCAACACTGCTTTGCCATGACGGTAACAACAGTACAAATATATGATTTCAATGTTATTTTATCAAAGGGAAATAACTCTAAAATAGGAGATGATTGGGATAAGAAAAAAATACAGATCACCTAGTTTTTCATGAGGAATCAAAATATGAAATTTCAAAACATTAGCATACATGGTTCTAAACTTATGCTATACACAATAAAGCAACGACATTAAATGGCCAGAAATTGCGAAGGGCCATAACTCCAACATTTCATTTAATTGGTTCAAAATTTATTCAGGTGATCTCCTCCTCAATCCCAATCAGTAAACCAAATATCATGGCTCTGGCTTAAATACTTTTTGAGATTTGTTTGTGTTTGTGTTGAGGTTTTACGGCCCAGTCAACCCAATGGGGTCATGTCGAGCGCGGTCAGTTTACCTAACCACACGTTTACTGGGCAGGCTTAGTTCTCTAAGCGGTTAACCAGTATTGTGCACATTCTTTCGCCAGAAACTGACAACTGCCCTTCTTGAATCAGCGGAAGGGAGAGAATGACCGTAGAAAATATTTCATGATCAATCTCAACGAAAAAATGTTGCCGACCTCGGCGGGGGTTGAACCCGCGACCTCCTGGTCTCCAGTCGGACGGCGCATCCAACTGAGCCACCGAGGCCGGCTACTTTTTGAGATATCTTGCTGAAAAAGTCAAAATGCCTAGAACTACAAAGGGCCATAACTACATCAATTTTTCATGGAATTCCCTAAAAAGCAAACCAGGTAATCTCCACAGCATCCCCAATCAGCATATAATATTTCAAGACCCTAGCTTAAGTGCTTTTCGAGAAATCTTGCTGACAAGGTCAAAATAAGCAGAACTGCAAAGGGCCGTAACTTTATCAATATTTTCATGGAATTCTCTCAAAATATAATCGGGTAATTTACACATCATTCCCACTCACTGTATCGAATTTCAAGAACTCAGCTTAAATACTTTTCAAGATATCTTGCTCACAAGATTTAATTCTGATTTTTTTCAAAGGGGCATAACTTTAAATAAACATGCTAGACAAGAAACAAAATAGGGGTCAGCTATTTTTTCATTGCGAACCCAAATATAAAATTTCAAAACCCTAGTGTGCAAGGTTCTTAAGATATGGCATGCACAAAAAAAGCTTGATGAACGGACAAACAGTCGGATGGACAAATGAAGGCAAAATAATATGCCCCATCAATTTCATTCGAAACTGGGGGCATAATCAGGTCATCTACTCATCGCTACCAATCTATTCATCAAGTTTCAAGGCTCCAGCTTCAATAGTTTTTGAGATATTTTGTTCACAAGGGAAACATGCCCAAATTTACAAAGGGCCATTACTTACGAAATATTTTTCAGAATTTATAAAAAAATTAATCAGGTCATCTACTCATCATTACCAATCAATTCACCAAGTTTCAAGTCTCTAGCTCTAACGGTTTTTGAGATATTTTGCTGACAAGATAAAAATGCCCAAAATAACAAAGGGCCATAACTCAATAAGTATTTTTCAAAATTTATTCGAAAGTTAATCAGGTCATCTACTCATCACTACAAATCCATTTACTAAGTTTCAAGGCTCTAGCTCTAAAAGTTTTTGAGATATTTTGCTGACAAGATAAAAATGCCTAAAATTACAAAGGGGCATAACTCAAGAAGTATATTTCAAAATTTCTTCAAAAGTTAATCAGGTTGTCTACTCATCACTACCAGTCTATTCATCAAGTGTCAAGGCTCTAGTTCCAACAATTTTTGAGATATTTTGCTGACAAGGTAAAACTGCCCAAAATTACAAAGGGCCATAACTCATGAAGTATTTTTCAGAATTTCTTCAAAAGTTAATCAGGTCATCTACTCATCACTACAAATCCATTTACTAAGTTTCAAGGCTCTAGCTCTAACAGTTTTTGAGATATTTTGCTGACAAGATAAAAATGCCTAAAATTACAAAGGGGCATAACTCAAGAAGTATATTTCAAAATTTCTTCAAAAGTTAATCAGATTGTCTACTCATCACTACCAGTCTATTCATCAAGTTTCAAGGCTCTAGCTTCAATAGTTTTTGAGATATTTTGCTGACAAGTTAAAAATGCCCTAAATTACAAAGGGCCATAACTCATGAAGTGTTTTTAAGAATTTCTTCAAAAGTTAATCAGGTCATCTACTCATCACTTCAAATCCATTTACTAAGTTTAAAGGCTCTAGCTCTAACAGTTTTTGAGATATTTTGCTGACAAGGTAAAAATGCCCAAAATTACAAAGGGCCATAACTCAAGAAGCATTTTTCAAAATTTCTTCAAAAGTTAATCAGGTTGTCTACTCATCACTACCAGTCTATTCATTAAGTTTCAAGGCTCTAGCTCCAACGGTTTTTGAGATATTTTGCTGACAATGTAAAAATGCCCAAAATTACAAAGGGCCATAACTCAAGAAGTATTTTTCAAAATTTCTTCAAAAGTTAATCAGGTTGTCTACTCATCACTACCAGTCTATTCATCAAGTTTCAAGGCTCTAGTTTTAATAGTTTTTGAGATATTCTGCTGACAAGATTGCATCCATATTTTTTCAAAGGGCCATAACTCAGAAAAGGGGCATAATCCTGTCAAGAAAAAGAATATGTGTCAGCTTTTTTTTCATGAGGAATCCATATATGAAATTTCAAAACAGTAGCATTCACGGTTTTAAAGTTATGCTATGCATCAAAAAGCGTGACGAACGGACGGACGGACGGGCGGATGGACGAACAACCCAGAAGTAATATGCCCCTCCAACCTTTGAAGTTGGGGGCATAATAAGCCTTTCGGTTCAGGAGAAGAAGTAAAAAATAGGTTTTCAAGATGGCCACCATGGCAGCCATCTTGGATTTCCAATCAGAACGATTTTAGCCATTTTTGATCTATAAGTCACCCCGATGCTTCCTACCAAGTTTCAAGTCAATTGGCTTTTGGGTTTAGGAGAAGAAGCGAAAAAAAGATATTCAAGATGGCCACCATGGAGGCCATCTTGGATTTCTGATCATCTTGGATTTCCGATCAGAATGATTTAAGCTATTTTTTATCAACAAGTCACCCCCATGCCTCCTACCAATTTTTGAGTCAACTGGCATTTGGGTTTAGGAGAAGATGCGAAAAATAGATTTTCAAGATGGCTGCCATGGTGGCCATTTTGGATAAACAATAGGAATGATTTTAGCTAGTTTTGATCTACAAGTCACTTCAATGCTTCCTACCAAGTTTCGAGTCAACTGGCCTTTTGGTTCAGGAGAAGAAGCAAAAAATAGATTTTCAAGATGGTGGCCATCTTGGATTTCCAATCAGAACGATTTTAGCTATTTTTGATCTACAAGTCACCCTGATGCTTCCTACTAAGTTTCTAGTCAATTGACTTGTGGGTTTAGGAGAAGAAGGGAAAAATAGATTTTCAAGATGGCAGCCATGGCGGCCATCTTGAATTTACGATCGGTACGTTTTTTGCTATTTTTGGTCTACAAGTCACCCAAATGCCTCCTACCAAGTTTCGAGTCAACTTGCCTTTTGGTTCAGGAGAAGAAGCCAAAAATAGATTTTCAAGATGGCTGCCATGGCGGCCATCTTGGATTTCAGATCGGAAAGATTTTAGCTATTTTTGATCTATAAGTCATCCCAATGCTTCCTACCAAGTTTGGAGTCAATTGGCTTTTGGGTTTAGGAGTAGAAGCGAAAAATAGATTTTCAAGATGGCTGACATGGCAGCCATCTTGGATTTCCGATCAGCACGATTTTAGCTAGTTTTGATCTACAAGTTACCCCGATGCTTCCTAGCAAGTTTGGAGTCAATTGGCCTTTGGGTTCAGGAGAAGAAGCGAAAAATAAATTTTCAAGATGGCAGCCATCTTGGATTTCCGATCAGAACAATTTCAGCTATTTTTGATCTACAAGTCATCCCGAAGCTTCCTACCAAGTATCGAGTCAATTGGCCCAGGGGTGTAGGAGGAGTAGGCTTTTAAAGCAATTGTTGATGCCGCATGACGAACGACGGACGACGGACACTGACTGACCACAATAGCTCATCATGAGCACTTGGTGCTCAGGTGAGCTAAAAATGCAGAGTTACATTTAACCCTTACAATGTGCATACCTCCAATTAAGATGGGTATCCACATATTATTTTTCTTATTTCTTATGTTGTAGATACTTTAGAAGCACCTCTTTTGTCTTATTTCTCCATAATAACATATATTGTGGGTACTCATTAGAAGTGCCTCAAAAATGAGATGCACCTAACGATTACCCAAAACACATTTTTGTGGAGAAATAAGAAAAATATCAGGGCCTAGTTGTTCAAAGCATTGTTAGCTTAATGAGCTCGTTAGTGGTCAAAATGTTAACTGTTCTAGTAAGTACAATATCTAATTCACAGGTATTTTGCTGAAAAAAATATGAGTAGCTTTTGCAAATGCAAAAGCTACACACATTATTTCAGGAACAATATTAGCATATATGCCATATTTATTAAAGACCAAAGTTTTAATGATATGTACACTAACAACATTGTTAGCTTTGAACAACTGGGCCAAGTACGTTTTGTTTGAAAAAATGTGCTTGATCTGGAGTTATGTCCAAGGTAAATAAAATTTTGTTTTTCAACAATTGATATCTTGGACAGTTAATGAAGATTCTTGTTTTTCATTGAGCATTCTGTGCCATTTAGACACCAACAGTGATTAGCTACACAGTACACAAACTAAATGATGCCTAAAGGGGATGAATACCCTCGGTAAAGCCAGTTTGGCTTTTTTTTGTACATTTATCATTCTGAACAAATGCCATGTGTATAAGTCAAAATTTCTAAGTAAATCCAGTGTATGTAACTAGAGCAATACAAACTTGATCAGAGTTCTGTGACCTTTATGCACATGCCATGCCTATATTCTTACTTTGGTGCAAGTTAAATAATCATTATTTTGACAATTGTACATGTTGTGGTGACACAAACCCTACTATGCCATGAGTATTTCAAACTTTCTAAGACAATCCAGAGATGTAAATCTAGCAATAAAAGTTTGGTCAGAGTTCTGTGACCTTTATGCACATGCTAAGTCTATATTCTTACTCTGGTGCAAGTTTCAAATCATTACCTTGAAAACTGTAGGAGGAGTTGCGGAGTCAGTACTATAAAGTGTGACCGGTGGACGGACATACAGATGTAAGCATGACAAAGGGTAAAACTGTATGCCCTCCTCCACTTACTGACAGGAACATAAAAGAAACAAGAAAATGCGTAACGGCATTATGGATGGATTTTTCAAAAGGTTAACCAAAAGGTAAACCGCTGACATCAGGGGAGATAAGTACATAACAAAGAAAGTGAGAGTTGTCTCTCTTGCATGTGACACACCTACTGGTCCTCCTCTTCATCCCTATCAAATATGAAAGCTATCCACTGAAGAATAATGGTAACATACATGTTGAAAAAAGGTTAACCAAAAGGTGACGATGCTCGATGCCAGCCCCCCTGCCCGACGCCTGCCTGCACACCCGCCCGCCCGGATATTGCTATTTTAAAGGACAGATTTTTAAAAAAAAAAAAAACGTTCAAAAATTGGCCTTGTTAGGGTTAAGCCACACACAGGAAAAAGGTGTCTTTATGCAGGTACTAAAGACTCAGGTCAGCCTGGCGCATCTGGGTCTTTGCTGTCAACAGTTTGCCATCCATCCAGCAGTACTTTAGACATCTCAACAGGCAATCAAATGGACAGGATCAGGTTTTAAGACAACTAGGGTAAGAGCTTATGGTAAACAGGGTAGCAAAGAACCGTATGAGACAGCCAAGACAAGAGGCAAGACAGGTCCTAGAAATTCAAAATGTGCAGATCTGGATAAAACGTCAGTTTGAAATGAGAAAAAGTGATGATAATACTGAATTCCGGAGTTGTCATTCCAGAGTTGTCGTTCTTTTGTTTGTTTGTGTTGAGGTTTTACCGTCCAGTCAACCCAATGGGGTCATGTCAAGCACGGTCAGTTTACCTAACTACACTTTTACTGGGCAAGCTTGGTCCTCTAAGCAGTTAACCAGTATTGTGCACATTCTTTCGCTAGAAACAGACAACTGCCCTTCTTGAATCAGCGGAAGGGAGAGAAGGACCGTAGAAAATATTTCACGATCAATCTCCATGAAAGAATGTTGCTGACCTCGGCGGAGGTCGAACCTGCAACCTCCTGGTCTCCAGTCATCCAAAACCGAGGCCAACTGTTATTCTTTTATGTGTTCTTTGTTTCCAAGCTCAACCTTCATAGATAAATATTTGACTTCACTGCAGTTGGTGTTAAGTGACATGTGGTGGCCATAAAAAAATCTCTCCATACTTCATCACAGTGCATTTTTTTTCTTTTCCTTGAGATCATTAAGCTGATTCTGGTTATCTTGGCAAATCTAGTTCGCCTTTAGCCTGTTAGCTGGGCACATGCAACCCTGTGTTTAACAACCCTGTCATACAAAAAGTACCAATGAAACAGAGACTTTTTTTTGTTCTTTTGTTTCTTAGTTCTTGTTCAATGGCATGTAATTCCTTGTAGGTCATTCTGTCTCCCAGAGAATCGGGACAGAAGAACCAGTTAATGAGAGGACTACATACCTGTTAGTTGTTTCCCAGTATCAACCGCTGCTTTCAAGGTCGAGAGAAGTTCTTCCAGGGGAGTAACATAGTCAAACATTCCCTTGTTGTAAACATAAATAATAGCATCGTACAAACCATGGCCCCAGCATAACAAAACAACCTGCAATAATATAGGAATGAATTTTATCGATCCAAAGGCTTTATGTTAAATTTGTGAGCGATTTGCCAGAATTTCCACATCAAGAAAAGTCTAAAAATATAATAATTAATTTCTTATAATTCCAACTTTGTCATCAAACTGTTGCCAAAAATGCAACTTTTTTAATTGAGCCAGTGCACGACAAAACCTACAATAAGACCCATGTGACTACCAAAGATTCAGATCAGCCTGTACATCCACCCAGGATGGCAATAGTTTTCATTCATCCCTCTTTGCATAGCCCCGAGGCTGCAGAAGGTACATGCGATCAGCAAAGACTCTGATCAGGCTGCGTGGATGCTGGTTGCACAAGTCTTATTGTAGATTTTGTCATGCGCTTGCTCAATTACGGGGTTATCTTGGTAAGGCAACTGGTAAAGACTACTGATGCTAGGCCACATCAGAGCTTGTATGGTGTGGTTTCAAGCCCCATCAAAAGCACTAAGAAATTATTCTGAGGATTATTTCTCTGCTAAAAACTACAGTCACAACCAAAAGAAGAGGAATAGAAGTAATTCCTTCATCGCATACAAGTTAAAAATAATGAGTTCAAAACCAAGTGTACTGCAATGTCAGTTTTATAAGCACTCTCTGAGCAACCATTTATGGGGGTGACTTGGTAGCACAACTGGTAAAGATGACAGCTGTTGCAGTGCTAGGCAACATCAAAAAACTGGTCAAAACTCAGTGTAGTTCAAAACCTGAAAAAAAGCAGTAATATTACAAAGCGAATGTCTCTTACAAATATTAAGGAAAACAAACAAGAAGTGACAATTCATTAGGAAACTTTATATCATCATTGCAAACTGTCCACCTTTTTCGAGGCAAGAGGGGGATGTCTTTGTATTTCAGTCAGGCCATTGCATCTTTTTTTGCTTAAAAAAGTATCAAGGAAAGATAGCTGCAGCAATGTGACTGAAATACTAAGAATAGTTATTTAAGCTGGACCCCGAGAGAGATCGACAATTTACCTCGGACCTCAGTAGATTCAACAAGCTTTCTATTTTCACCTGCTTAAATTTGTTCTGGAACAAATAATAATGTAAAACTAACAATCTCTCTTTCTTTAAACTAGGATAGTGTTACAGCAACAATCTTTTCTAAGGATTATTTCTCTGCTATGGTCTGATAAAGGTGAAAGTTGCAGTCAAATTTGCGGAAATAAAACAATCAATGTATTGCAAAAAAAGTTCAAATGAATACTCACAACATATGTTTTGATGGAGAAAGAAGAAAAGAAGAGATATATTTTGGCTGAAAACAAAATGTCGAATTGGATTCATTGACTACTACAGTCGACTCTCGTTATCTCGAAAGTCAAGGGACTCTCTGAAATACTTCGAGATATCCGTAGCTCGACATATCAGATCTGCAGAATTGAGGAAAAAATAAATCGAACAACCACATTTTACAAATGAATATGTATGTTGACGCCTGAAGTTAGTGATATATAAAAATACATGTATTGTGGAAAAGAGGAGAAATTGCTCCTTAGGAGCAATTTCTCCTCTTTTCCACAATATTTTCTAACCTGCTGTTAGATGTTCATGTTAAAACAGGGGCCAGATTTTTACTTCGAGATAAGCGGTTATTCGAGATAAGCGAGGTCGAGATAACGAGAGTCGACTGTACTTACATTGTGAATGTCCAAGCTTGCCACATCCATATGTACAACACAAGCCTCAACATTCTCTAGAAGTCCCTTTGTCTCATAATGGGTCACAAAATCTTTCATAACTGCTGGGGGTATCACCTGTAGTTTGTCATTTAGAATGTAAGGTTCTAAACATTCAAGGAACGTTCCCATGGCAATCACATCCATACTGAATCTCTCGTAAATGCGGCCAAACAATATATCCCTGAAAAATACAAGGAGCTTTCAGTTTTTAGTCAGTTTTATTTCTCTTGAGTGGCAACAAAGCAGCAGATCCATGGATTTAACTAGGGTTCACACAGATCTGAGAATTCAAAATTTCCTGACATTTTTCACCATTGGTAATTTTTATCCAACATTAATTGGGCAGCACCATGCGAAAATGTGTCATCGGGCATATGCGGACAGGGGCAGCCCAGATCAGCCAGCGCATCTGCACAGTCTGATCAGGGCATTCACTGTCCACTAACAGAATCATTGAAAACTACAAAATGTATGAATGAAGAGCAAACTGATATGATCAAGATGTTTGCTTCTTTTGCAAGATGTTCATTTTTTGCAATGCTTTTAAGATTAACCTTGTTTTATCTGGGTTTAATGTCACTTTCAACAATCTTCAGTCATATCAAGACAATGTCTGGATGTGACAGGGAGCTCAATATTCACTTTTCAGAGTCCTGCATCACTAAAAAATATCAAGCCCTGGACATCTGACATGATATTCCACCCAGTCACATTATACTGACATCCAGCTGACCAGTTTTTTGATTCTTAGCTCTACTTTTTAAATGCTGAGCACCAAGCAAAAGAATAGCTAATACATTCAACCCTCTTTATACCGACACTCGATGCAATGACAAATTCATTATAATGTTAATCTGACTGGCACAAAACTTTCATTAAAGATTTACAGTTATTCTGAAATACTGAAAATAAAATCAAATTATTTATTTCAAGAAACATATGTTTTGGATATTTGTTAGAATCACCTCACTGAGGCAATTCTCACAAATATCCAAAACATACGTTCCATGAGAAAAATAAAAATAAATCAAAGCTTTTCTTACATATCATTCTGCTGATTAAGGATTCTTACAACAGTAAATTGATTTTAATGGCAAAATCCTTGGAAACAAATGCTGTCATTGTAAGGAGTGTTTACCATTTTTAAAGCCTTTGACATGTCTCAGCCGGGGATTGAACTCATAACCTCTCAGACACAAAGCAGCATTTTGTATCTGCAAATCTGAATTCTAAAATTCCTTGACATCCAAGTCTTCGCTGGCTTTATGGGGAATGGCTACACTTTCAAGGGAGGTAACATGTCTGATTTTTTGTCCCCTTCTGAAAGGGGGTCTACCCAAGGGGAGCAAATTAGAGTAGACCCCTTTTCAGAAGAGGCTTTGTGTGCAGGAAAAAAAACAGGTCACAAAAGTTATCTCCCTGGTAAAAAATGGCTGAAAATCTACCAAAATCTAGACCCCTTAAGGCATGTTTGACTGTACTTTCTAGAATAGCCAAAAATTCTATAAGTGAAGAGTAAAGGCTTTGAGCAGACTGTGTCATAGCTCCAGATAAGCGGGCTATCAGGAAAATATTTTTCTTATTTCTCCAATAGAATATTTTTCTTATTTCTCCATGAAACAATATGTTGTGGGTACTCATCAGAAGCACCTCAGTGAGGCGCTTCTAATGAGTACCCACAACATGTTTTTGTGGAGAAATAAGAAAAATATCAACAATTTTCTGATTGAAAAAAAAAGTGCCTCATCCGGAGCTGTGCTGTCGCAATCTGATCTGACCCTTTGCAGTAAACATTTCACTCACTCAATTCAAGACGCTGGGACTGACTAACTTACATTCTGTCTAGGTGGAGACAGTAGTCCACACAGACTGGTACGATGCTCTGGTAATAGTCTTCTAGCTCTTCAATCTTCCCCTTACCAGGACACAACTGTGTCATAGTTAGATCCACGTACTGGAACAATAGCTCCAACATCTAAGAAAACAAGAAAATTCACAGAATTATGACCCCAGCAATATAACAAGAATTCTGCCAAATTGTCTGGATGTGGCAGAGTGCTCAATGCTCATTTTTAGAGTGCTGCCTCACTGAAATATCACGCCCCAGACACTTGACATGATATTTCACCCAGTCACATTATACTGACACTGGGCTGACAGTTCTAGCTCTACTTTCTTAATGCTGAACACCAAGTGAAAGAGCAGCTAGTACCATTTTTAAAGTCTTTGGTATGACCCGGCCGGGGATCGAACCCGCAACCTCCTGGTCACAATGTGGACGCTCTACCACTGAGCCACTGTGCTGGTACGCAGATGTGGTAGATGGAGGACTTAAGCACCAATGGCAGATAACCATGCAAAGAGAAACTTTTAATATCATCCACTGCTATGGATCATGCGTGATCATTTCTGTGCAGTTTCTAGAAAATCTAACAAAAACTATAGAAGTAGCTTGCATACAACAGAGGAATTGTTAAGGAGGAGTATTTGGTGTTAATTCTGGGGTAATTTTTCTATTTCTCCATAAAAACGTATGTTTTGGGTACCCATTAGAAGTGTCTCACTAAGGCGCTTCTAATGAGTACCCACAACATATGTTTTTAGGGAGAAGTGGAGAAAATAATCCTGTTATTATCACCAAATACTCCTCCTTAACAATTCCTCTGATATAATCTCGGCACTGCATGTCAAAAGTTGTGGCTTAATGATAAACAGTGCAGACTCAGATCAAACTCACTGTTCTAGATAAGAGGGGTATCCAGAAAAAAAAACATTTTCTTATTTCTCCACAAAAAAAACGTACAGTCGACTCTCTGAAATACTTCTAGATATCCGTACCTCAACCTATCAGATTTGCAAAATTGAGGAAAACATAAATCAACAACCACATTTCACAAATGAATATGTAATTTGACCCCAGAAGTTATAGATATATTGAAAATATTGTGGAAAAGAGGAGAAATTGCTCCTTAGGAGCAATTTCTCCTCTTTTCCACAATATTTTGTTACCTGTTCTTACATTCCATGTTAAAACAGGGACTAGATTTTCACTTTGAGATCTGTCGTTATTCGAGATAAGCAAAGTTGAAATAACGAGAGTCAACTGTATGTTGTGGGTACTCATTAGAAGTGCCTCACAACATATTTTATGAACAACTGAAAAAAACTATCAAATTTCAGTACTTTAAAACAAAAATTTTACCTGGAGCTATTCATCTACTCCTTTAGGAGCAGTTTGATCTGGTCTGCACTATTTACTCTGGTATATCTGTCTGAATATTTAGAGTCAATAAGGTAACAGTTAACTCACCAATTGTGCAACAACATTCTTCCTCGATTTACTGGATCCTGATAATCCAACAACAGCCTTTGCCTTTCCTTCATAAAATGACAGGGCAAGAGACAAGGCATCTTGATATTTGTTATCTTTCACCAATACATCTATGCGCTAGAAGAAAAAAATATTAAAGTTTGTATATCTTTCAAACTTTGGGTATAATTTTAAATAGTCATTTGTCTATATAATCTACACAATTTTGTTTGGATACAACACCTTTGGGTCTACCTTTAAATCATCTTGCATCCAAAACCAGCTTTTCATGAATCATCTTATAAAAAGGTTCTGGTGTATGAGATCTAGTACCGACACTCAACAAATGCTACTAGTCACTAATGGTAGTCATTTTTTGTGGCCAACATATGCAAACAGCATTTGTGGTCTCTCTGGTCCCTTGTGGTTCAAAGCAATCAAATTAAAAATTAGTACACATATATAAAACCTGAAACTGATAAGTTTAGAAAGTGATCTAAATTCCAAACTAACCTCACGCCAAGTACGTAGTTTGTAGACATGTATGTTCTTGGTTCCCAGCAGAAATAGCTGGTTCTCATGGCTTACAATGGTCTGGTAACAGGCATGGTCTCCTGCATAGGCCTAGAACAGAACAACAACAAAATATAAGCAAACTCGCATTGCTCTTCATGTATAAAACAAGAAGTGTCAATATTTAAAGCAAAGCATGCTAGGTACCCCCCCCCCCCCCCAACCCCCTCACCCACAACCCCCACTGAAAGCAATGTATTATGAAGTATATTTGCTTTAGATTGCACGAAAATAATTTTTTCAGCATTCAGCATTTTTTTTTTTTTTTTTTTTTTTTTGATTTGGGTTTTACGGCCCTTTCAAGAATATTTCACTTATATCGAGCCGATCGTTCATCGAAGGTGGGCGAAAACCGGAGAACCCGGAGAAAAACCACCTGACCATCCGTAAGCAGAACTTGGCTTTCCCACATGTGACCCGAGCGAGGCTCAAACCACAGCGGTGAGAAACCTAATGGATTAAGAGTCAACTCTCTTATCCACTAGGCTACGGGGGCCCGTCTCAGCATTCAGCATTAAACTCCTTCATGCCCATGTTCAATATGTCTGTAATGAGACTGCAAAGTATCGGATTGAGTCAAGAAATACTTTCAGACATGATGATTTTACCATGCATGCACTATCTCAGAACATACATTACCGAGTTGTCAAGAATTACCAAAAATGGCCAAGTTAACCCTGGTCCTGCTGATCCCGGATATACCCTGCCTTTGCTAACAGTGTAGATCCAGATCAGTTGGCTTCTGAAGAAGCCAACTGAAGCCAACTGATCTGGATCTGCACTGTTTGTCATTAAGTATGTGAATTTTTATGAAAAACCTCAACCAAGTCATTTGATTGGCTGAAAATTAGAAGTGGGCATGGCATCTTAATTAAATCAGCCTGGAAAGGACTAAAAAAGATGTTGTTTTGATTAAAATAAATTTTTTCAGCTCATTCTTCATCCACATGTTTAATATGTCTGTAATGTATGAGTCTGCAAAATATCAGATTGCTTCAACAAATACTTTGAGATTAGTTTATTTCACAGTGCATGCTGTATAGATTCATGACAAAGCAACTTTTCAAGAAGAATAAAGGGAAACAACACTAAAGGAGTTGAACCCTTAGGCCCTTATTTTTCTCTAACAGCAATATCTCATCAGTATTAACATTTATGCAAAATATGTAAAAGATTCCTTCAAAAATTTAGCTAAAGAAGAAGCAGAATCCAAAACATAACAAACTGGCGGACATACCGATGGACATGAAAACAGAATACCCCTACAAACTAGTTTACGGGGTATAAAAACATCATACAATTTTTTACATGTAACAAACTCATACAGCTTATATGTGTCACAAAAGTCATACTTGAGTTTGAGTTGGAGTTTTATGGCCCTGTCAACATTGTTATGGTTATATCAAGTGGTAAGTTGAGTTAACCTCCTCACAGTTTTCCTGGTCAGGCTCAGTCCTCTAAGCAGTTAACCAAGTGTAGACTGAATGAACTCCCCCACACTATATATTGGAAGATTCTAATTTCCATTTAAGGTATGTCAGGCTATGTGATGTGTAGACATTCCTAGAGAAAAATTGCTGAACTATTTGCAAACAGTGGAAACCCTGATCAGATGCCACATTCTACGGCATCTGATCTGGGTCTGCACTGTTTACCAATTACCCTTTTAGGGATCTCCAGACTACAATGGGTTAACCAGTACTTGTGCACATACTTTTGCCCGTAACTGATAACGGCCCTTCCAGAATAAGCAGAAGGGAAGAATGACCGTAGAAATAATTTCATGATCAATCTCCATGAAAGTCATGTAGTCGACCTGGTATTCGAACTTGCAACCCCTGGATCTGCAGTCAGGCAAGCTACCTACTGCATTATGGAGCCCCTCATTAAAGCTCCAATCACAGCTGCAGCAGATGAGTTAAATTTTTTTATTATTTTTCAGAGAAAATAAGGCTTCACATTGCATGTGAATCTTCAGATGGACAGTGAAGAATCTGATGCAAATGTGCAGGTTGTGCAGTCTTTGCTGGGCGCACATGCAATCTTGTAGAAAATGCTATGCCCCGGCTCAAATATAATACCTTTTTCTAGAGCAATGCAATCCATCAAAGTAAATAAAACAATCACCCATTTCTCATATTTTCTTTTTTTCATTTAGCTGCTCTTGGTTTGATTAACTGACAATAAATTCCGAAGAATACACATTCCAATTGCATTTTTTTCTTTTTTTGTTTTTTCTCCAAGATTTTACTAGAATTCAGAATGCAGTTCACAAATGGGCCACAGTAAGTGTTAATGTGTCTTCCAACATGTGCCAAATGCACAGATTCAGATCATCCTGCACATGCACAAAGTATCACCTGGGCCATTGCTCTCCATTCATACATTCTGTCGCGTCCAATGATTCTATTAGTGGACACTGAAGGCCCTGATCAGACTGTGCGGATTTACAGTCTGATCTGGGCCTTCCCTGTCCACATATGCCCAAAGACACATTTCACATGGCATTGACCAAATGTGGATAATAGGTGAATTTCTATAGTATGTCTTACCAAGGCTCGACTGACATTGCCTCCAGTGGCTAGAGACTTGAAAAAACTTGTATTATAGATCAGCTGTACCTCTGATATGTCTATCACCTAAAAATAAAAACATGAAACAATAATACCCCGCCACTATCATGTCAAGGGCAGATAACTGTCAAAAACTGAGGAAATTTTCCCATTACCAATCTCAAATCTGATCTCCCAAATATCATTGCACATACTAAGTTTGGTGAAAACCTATTGATATTTACACAAGGTATTGTCTGGAAAGGAAAATACAGACGGAAGACAGGCAGACTGACAACAGACATACATACGATGGATGGATGGACATACGGACGGACACATGGACCACAAACATGAAACCATAAAAAGCATAAAGAAATCAAATGAACTAGAAATGTGTGCTTGTAAAAAACTATGACCCCAACCATATTCTTGTCCCCACAACTAGAAATGTGTTTGAAAACCACTATGCCACCAACTAGGGTAAATGTGCTAAAATTTCGAACACTTTATTCCATACTTTTTTTTGCTTAAATTTTGCCTTTTATGCATTTGTCTATGGGAGCGAGTGAGGGGAGAGGGGGGGGTGTTTAGGTTATTCAGTCTAAATCATCTAAATGAGTTAAGTTAAGGTGTCTAAATATTTGCAAATATGGTAGTAGGACTTTCAACCATATCAATTTTACCATTATTACGTATAGTTGTCAGATCACAAGAATTTAAATTAACTTTTCCAACAAATGTTAAAATCAATGGGCATCTTTCAATTTTTACGATATACATGTACTCATAATACTTGTGACATGTCACTGAGTTCATATTTCTTCAAATATATAAATGTAGAAAATATATAAATGTTTAATAATGATTTTCTTTTTTCTCCTCAAAAATGTGTTACAGGGTGCTGAGAAATGATAGAGATATTTATTTTTCATGGAGGAATAATAGAGATATCTCTATTTTTCATGGAGGAATAATAGAGATATTTAGCTGGCTACTTATTCAGATGTAAACTATACAAAGATGATAGCAAAGTAAGAATTTGGGAGCCATAGCTATATCAAAACCAGCTTTATCACATAACCGTCAAGTTAGTCAGTGAAATAACCCATGTCATAAAAATCATATAACCACACGTGTTATAACACCTGCACGGCTTCCCATTGGTTAGCCTAATTACCTTCATTAATATTTGTATTACTCCGCTTATTGATAGCAACCAAGATGGTGTCCGCGTTCGCCAATACAACTTTCACTTTTGAAACAGATCCTGTCTTCAATTTTGAGATGACTTTGAGATGAACTATAAAGGTCAGACCGATGGAAAGGGAAGCCACAACACAATCACAATGTGAATAACACAGCTACCAGAAATATATATGGTGGTTAAAATTCTATGTTTTCCGGCAATCTGTTTAGAGGCACTTTCAACATCGATCAGTGAAAAAAAAATCACCTCCTTCAAAAAAGCATTGGAGGATAACATGACTCCGACAGTCAATAAATGTGTCAAATTAAAATCCAAACTACAGTTAAAATGTTTTACTTTCTTGAAATCTGTGTATAAACCACTGTATAAACTGTATTGATCTAGGTCAGTGACCTTTAAATACGACAGCTGACTTCAGGGGATTTCCCTACTGATTCTCAGTGACGTATTGACTCGCTAAATGACGTTAAAGGGAATATCTATTTTTAAATTCATTTATTCAAATGAAATGTATATCAGCTCAAATAAAAATCATCATTAATTCCTACAGTTTAATGAAGTATTAAATGGCATATTTATCTTGTTTCTAGTTATTTTCGGTACTTATCGAATAATAATCGAACTAAATTGTTGCGTAGTACTATTGAATCATTGGTAGTGAGTTGTTCCGCTTAGCTATGGAAAGCCGTTATCTTAATATATTTGGGCATTTTTTGTCATCGGGCCATGTGATAAACAGAATCTTAAATTCGTAGTCATTTAATATGAAATTTATGAAACTCGTTGAGTAATTTCGGTATTTTGCTCGCCAAGGCTCGCAAAATACCCCGAAATTACCCAAACTCGTTTCATAAATTTCATATTAAATGATCACTCATGTAAAATCCTCTATTTATAATAATGAATAACATTATATTGAGGTGAAACTGTAGAAAAGTTCCAGACAAGGCACATTTTTGTCCTAAAAGTGTTGATACAGACAACCCTCTCTATACTGACACTCGATAAAATTCGTTATAATACAGCATATTGATCTACAATAGGCTCCATTTATTTCAGCATTAAAATAGTAAGTCCAGTTCGCATTTTTGGTAATTTGGGTTGTTTCAGTACTTTGATTACTGTACCAACTTGTAAGGTCATTTCAGTACACATGTCCTTTAAGCACTGTAAAGGATTGGTTCCAGGCTTATATGTAGACATACTGAAAGTGTTTTGCACAGCTGGGTCCCAGTGCAACAGCCTCTTTCTGACGACAGCTGATTGCTGCAGCAAGGAAAAAGTTTTCCCGCCCTCCCTCCCAATTTTTATTCTTAATTCACTAATAACCATTTAGTATTGCAGCTAAAGAACAGTAGCTCTATGTATTATTTCAGATGGTTAAAATAAATAATTATGTCAATGTTTGTCATTATTTTGTGGTAGGATACTGCCGCCCAGTTTCTTTTATAATTTCAGAAAGAACAGTCATCCATGTCCTTTCATTCTCCTGCCTGGTGGATTAAGTAATGGTGTTATATTTTGGTGAAAGACAGTTATGCTGCTTTAATGTTCTACAGTGTATCATCAGATACATGAGTGTTAAGTATAAATTGCAATATCAGAAAGACTAAGCTGTTTTTAAATCTGTGGATTATTTGGATAACTCATGGGCAGGAACATTCCAGTCTAGTATGCAATCTAGCTGTTGCTGATTGGGGGTGGCGGAAAATTCCGAAGGGATGTGATTCTGACTGAAATCTTGTTATATATTTGGGAGCTGCTTTCTCATCCAACAGTTTGCTGGTAGATGTGTATGTACCATTTACTCAGCGGTGGTGTATATGATTTAGCGGGCATTCTGTGTACATACCGGAATGCTTTGCGGAGTTTTGTTTTGGCGGGTATCATGTGTCTGTACCGTGATACTTTGCTGTGCTGTTTAATAGAACAGCATGTGTATGTACCATGTTGTTTAGCAAGCATCATGTGTATACACCGTGTTGCTTTGCGGTGGTTTCTATGTAGAAACCAGTGGGATAAAAAGATGAGAAAGCATCTCCTTATTGATTGCATCTCTTCGAATTTCCAACCACTGATCTGCAACCTTTACGCCACAAATAATTTTATGTGTATGTTAAACACTGTGAATAGTTATTACTTTGTTAAAACACTCAGGAAGAGTTGATAAAGGTTATTTCAACATATTCTTTGTTCTTATTTTAACCGTCTTGAAATAATGACAATTTGACTGTCACGAAACCTTCACTTAAGAGGTAATAATTAGTCACAAATTATGCAAGAATATTGTATCTAATACTTTAAAGAAACATATGTTTTGGATACTTGTTAGAATTGCCTCAGTGTGGCAATTCTAACAAATATCCAAAACATATGTTCTTTGAGGAAATAAGAACAAAACAAGACCTTTCTTACATATCAATCTGCTCATTAAGTATTCAGTACAACAGCAAATTCATTTTAATGGCAATGTCTTTCAGAACAAATGCTGTCTTGTAATGAGGGTTCATTGTATTTTTCTTATTTTTTGACATACATTGTGCGTACTAATCCAAGTTTACAATGTTTGCTGAGGTATATATGGTAATATCTCCACTTTATGTCTGTGTCAACCCTCTCCTTTCTTTCGTATTACCTCTAGTTCCTCTTCTGATCTGACGTCTATTACATGGATCTTTTCACTTGTATCTATAGTAACCAATGTCCGAGTATTCATCCACTAAAGAACAATAACACATTATATGGGCATTGTCAAGCGAAAAAGTGTCTTCAAACATGCGCCAAATATGCAGATTCAGATCATCCTGTGCATATGCAAAGTATCACCTGGGCCTTTACTCTCCATTCATACATTCTGTAGTATCCAATGATTCTGTTAGTGGTCAGCGAAGGCCCTGATCAGATTGTGCAGATGCATAGGCTGAGCTGGGCCTTCGCTGACATCATATGCCCAAAGACATGTTTTTGCATGACACAGCCCGTATACAGATTCAAAGGAGTATATGAAAATAATTCTGGGATAATTTACTCTAGTTCTTGGCAAGGCACTTCTAATGAGCACCAACATATATGTTTTAAGGAGACATTTCCCAGAACTATCCGCAATTACTCCTCCACACTTTCTCTACATATTCACCCATTTTAGTCTGGAGACCCTATAAACGGTAATTAGCAAACAGTGCAGACCAAGATCAGATGCTGCACACTGCAGCATCTGATCAGGGGGGTCTCCACTGTTTGCAATAGTTTAGCCATTTTTCTCTAGAAATATCTGAATCACATAGCCTGACATACCTAAAACTGAAATTGGACTCTTCGAATATATATTGTGGGGGATTTTATTCAGTCTAAAATGGGCTAATGATACCATTTTTAAACACTGCGTTTCTTACAGTCTGATCCGAAAGGTCCAATCAGCTGACAATCTCAATTTTTCCAAATTCATATTACATTCTCTGAAACAAGGCTTCTTTACCTTGATGTCATGATATTGAAATATCATATGCATAATGTTCCTTCACCTTAAACTGCACCAAACAGACATTAAATATGCTGATTCAGATCAACCTGTGTATAAGCACAGTAACATCTGGGCCTATGCTCTCCATTCATACATTCTGTAGTATCCAGGATTGTTAGCAGACAGTGACGGCCCTGATCAGACTGCACATCCGTGCAGTCTGATCTTGGCCTTCGCTGTCCACACATGACATGAATATACTTTTTCACATGGTACAGCCAATATAATATCTGTAGTAGTAAAAGAAATAAGTCAATTTCTGAAATGCTCAAATAAACATGGTAAACAAGGAACTGACTCTTAACTTACTGTGATATTAAGCAGTTTATAATTCAGCGAGATTTTCTGTAATGCTATGCATCTAATATCTTGAGCACTAGAACATATAACCTGCAAATGAATAAAAATATTGTTACAAGTAAAATCAGTTAAAATATATGTAAAATATTACTACTATGAAAACACATCATAGCTCCAGCTTTGGGTCTCTAAGCTTAATCTAGTCGCCTCCATACATATATTCAAAAATTCAAAATTAAACATAAAAGTTTTTCGAGCATCAAAAAGATTGTTAGCTCGCCTGTACAAAGAACAAGGTGTGCTATTGTAGTCACCCGAGTCGTCCGCCTGCAAGTTTCATCTGAGAATATCACAAATTTCCAGTTTCTGTTAATTGTCCATTTTAACATGTTTAACAATATGAAACCCCCTTTCTCTTGTTCACTGTAATAACTTTTAGCACTATCCTTACTTTTCTCCTTGTAAGCCCACGGAAATCGAGTTCTTGATGAAACAGCTCTTGGCAAGGACCACTGAAAATGTCGGTAAGTTCTGCTAAGGCTGCTCTCCTAATTCTTTTGGCTTCTCTATTTTCCTGTCTCTCCTTTTTACCAACTTTAAGTTGCCTCCCAACAATACTTTCCCTGCTTTTAAATCTCCTCAAGAACTGGCTAGACTTATTCCCAACTATTCTGTAATATTTCTCTCATTCAACAAATTTATAATGGTTCAGTTCCTTCTTTTTGACACTACTGTTTGATGTAAATGACTTTGGTCATTGGCTGATCAATGATCATTGGCTGCATTCAATAAAGCAAAACACTTGCCAGAGTTTTCCTAAAACAATTTGCATCTTCTGAATGATTATTGTAAATCCATCTCAAGAAACTTCCAATCAGGGAGTAGCCATTATTCTTGTAGACTGGACTTGATGTTCGACAGAATAAAAATTTCAATAATTATTAAGGTTATACAGAATCAAATAAATAACACAAAGACAGTACAGATTCCCATGTTTTTTCTCATGACAAGCATACCTAAATTTTATTTGCATAGACTTCCATTTTGGTTGGGCCAAAAGACAACTCAAATTTAATTCATGGATACTCGCTATCGTCCAATAACTGAACAGAAAGTTTGCAATAGTTTGTGAGTAACTGCAATCATTCTTGTTAATTGAACTCAGCCCAGTTTTTACCCTTGAAATGCTGAATAAATTAAGATATCATGCCCACTTCTAATTTTCAGCCAATCAGACTACATCATCCTAATTGTTGATACAAATTCACATACTTATTGACAAACAGTGCAGATACAGATAGTTGGCTCCTTCAAAAGCTAACTGATCTGGATCTACAGTTTTCAAAGTCAGGGCAAATCCGGGTTCAGCAGGACCAGGGTTAATGTGCCTAAATCATCAAAATAATCAAAATGTACCCGAAATAAATAAAATTACCAGAAAGAAGCTCCAGTATGGCAGCCATGTCTGAAAACTTACCTCTGGATATGTGCACCCAGCAAAGATTAAGATCAGCCTGCATGTTTGCCCAATTTGATCATAATCTTCAATGGGATTGATGATCTGGGCCTAGTTGTTTAAAACTAACGATGTTGTTAGTTAACGTATCGTTAAATCTTTGATTATTAATTATAGCATATATGCTAATATTTTTTGCTGAAAAAATGTGAGTAGCTTTTGCATTTGCAAAAGCTACTCACATTTTTTCAGCAAAAAATACCTGTGAATTATTTTGGATAGCCAATGATGCAAAATTTCTTTATGCTTACAACGAAGACTGATCATACTATGCATACGTGCAGGCTTATTTGATTCTCTGTTAAATGCACATGTCAGAAAATACTGATTTCTCATGTTGCTGCTCAAATATTCTGTATCTGTACCTGATGGAAGAATATTGTGGACTCCCTAGCAAATGCTAGAACAGGATCAATAACTCTGTCACTTTCAGAAACTTGAATGATAACAAACTGCCAAGCCAGGAGTGGAAGAGTAGAAGCATCTCCCTGAAAAACAAAAAAATGCAGATACACATGTATTCAAAAAAAATAGTTTAAATGGAAAAGCATGGTTGACTAAGGATGCATCTAAAATGAAAGATCGTGACAAAATATGCATTTGGATGCAAATTTCATCAACATCGGAAAAAAATTAAGAAAGGTAACAATGTTTAAAGATTTTCAATCTTTTGTCAAGAGCACTGCCATTTTGAATATTAACTGAGGTTCTAGCCAATTCAAAATATTAAATAAAATAATCTTTCTGAAAGAAAACCCTGCCCTTTGAAAGCAAAATCAAAATATAACTTGGATGAAGCTCTACAGGAAAATACAGTTAAAATATTGTTGTAAATACTACTTATTTAGGTTTTGCATATTAAATTATGGCATTGTGACAGTCATTATAAAACCTCATTCATTACCTATTCCAAAAGCTCATTTCATAAAAGAAAATTTGAAATCTTCAAATTTTGATAACTTTATTTTCCGCCTGATCTTGATCAAATTTGCATCAAAAACTTTATTTTAGACACCTTCTTTGCCAGCCTTGCTTCCCCCTTTAAGGGAACCGTATATACTTGGTAGATTTTCAGCCATTTTCTTACAAGGGAGACAACTTTTTTGACTCCCAGTTGTGTTTTTGTGCATCAAATGTGTTCTGAATAGGAATCTATTCTAAAAGGAAAGAATTTGTCCCCTTGGGAGCAAATTTTTTTCATTTTATAGTAAACCACTTTCAGAGGGGAGCATAAATAGCAGACAAAAGAGTTGCTTCCCTTGAAAGTTTATCAGCTCTCCATTACATTTCATGCAAAGTAAAAAAAAAAAAAAAAAAAATGATTTGCATGAATCTTCACGTCTAAATTTCTGAGAAAAAAATAACGAAATATTTCAATTTTCATCTGCAAATGTCAGCTTTCCATGCTTCTGCCAACCAATGAAAATTAACAGATCACTAGAATCCAAGATGTTAGAGCATTTAAGCATTATGACATGTGCACTAAGTAAACATACAGATCAGGGCCCAGTTGTTCAAAGCATCGTTAGCTAAAGGAGCTCGTTAGTGGTCAAAATGTTAATTGTTCAAGTAAGTACAATATCTAATTCACAGGTATTTTTGCTGAAAAAATGTGAGTAGCTTTTGCAAATGCAAAAGCTACTTACATTTTTTCAGCAAAAATATTAGCACATATGCCACATTTAATGATCAAAGTTACAGGGTCCAGCTTTTTTAAATCTGTGCTGTAAGCAATCATAATTTTCTTTTTTTATCTGGATGGATGATGACGATGATTTGCTGTTTTATGCCTCTTTAAACAGTATTTAAGTCATACTGGGTGATAATGAGGCAATAATGAAATGCTGTTCAGTCATAATCTGAGTTCAGCCTCAAGCAAGATTCTAACATGGGACTTGTGAACTGCTCACAGGCTCTTGACACCTCTTATCTGGACAAAATGTTCAAAATCTTACCTTTAGTGGATGTGTAAAAACAACTTTCAATTGTGGTGTGAGAGTAACCAATAACACCTGCAAACATACAAAAATAAAATGAGACAGGTCATGAAAAAAAGTCTCTGAAGGTTCCCTTGAATCAATCTTTCAGTATGCAGGCCTGGGCCCAGTTGTTCAAAGTGTCGTTAGCTTAACGAGCTCGTTAAGGGTCATTTCGTTAACTGTTTTAGCAGATTCAATATACAATATTCTGATATTTTTTGCTGAAAAAATGTGAGTAGCTTTTGCATAGCAAAAGCTACTCACATTTTTTCAGCAAAAACTTTCAGCATATTTGCGTATCACTCTATGTAAATTTTAACGAATCGTTAACTAATGACATTGTTAGCTTTGAACAACTGGGCCTTGGCCTCTTGGCCTTCTATTTATATCAGAAAACAGCATAGGTTCTGGTGAGACTGCACGGCTGCGCAGGCTCACCTGAACCTTCGCTGTTTGCGTATGCTATAATGGCTCAAATAAGTATTTTCAGCTGGAATATATTATAGGTCTCATCTGTATCATTTTAAACTTAAATCTGGAACTCTAAGTATTATTTTCCACAATAGGCACAGAGAAGATCCAAAGGAGATTCCTAAACCAGTGATGAAATCCCAAAGCGGAAGTTTCATGGAGAAATACCATATTTGTCCTTATTTCTGCACTCTGTACTTAGGATTTTCAGAATTCCTAGCAGAATATGTAGTAAACTATCCACCTAATAAGGGCATACATACAGAAAGATCAACAGAGAACTTCACAACTAGAGCAATATTGTCTGAATTGCTCTAAAAAAAAGGATGTGTTGCAGATACTCAAGAGAACCCCCTGGACTAGGTGAATACTCACAACATATACATTTATAAATACAGTAAAACCTCAATGACTTGAATACTGATGGCTTGTTTACCGTGGTTAATTCAAACTCGTTTTTGAGTCCCTAGGAAATTCTTTTGATAGCCCAAGTAAACAAATATTTATGGCTATTTTAGGGGGATTTTCTTATTTTATCAAGAAATGCATGTTGTGTGTACTCATTAGAACTGCCTCACAGAGGCAATTCTAATGAGTACACACAACATACTACTATCATATAGAAGATTGAAAAGACATCCCTAAATCATATCCATTAGCCTCCTGACCTGGCATTATGATTAACCCTCAGTGGCTCGAACTACCTATGTCTGGAACAAATTTACACGGTACCAAAGATATTCAAGATATTGAGGTTCGACTGTCACTGAATAAATATACAGGGGCGGGTAATATGAAGACTCAGAAATTGCTTGACTGTACAATTATAGAGATATGCACAGTAATTAGGTCAAATACGGTAAGACCAATATCAATAGCTGAGCCATAACACAAGAAAACGTACCTCTGAACATGTGCGCCAAACGAAGACTCAAATCAGTCTATAGTGGTCCAGCCTGATCAGTATTACCTTGCTTATCTGTTTTTTTTCAATCCAAAAGTATTGATATATTTCTTATTTTGCCACAAAAAGATACGCTTCTAATGAGTACCCACAACATATGTGTTTGTGGAAGAAATAAGAAAAATATTTACCTGATACCCTCTCTTATCTAAACCTATGCAAATACAGTAAAGCCATCAAATAAATCATTCAGAGGTGGTTCATGGGATCCAGTTGAACCCCTGCTTTAACACAAGATTTTTATTTTCATGGTGGAAATTTTGGATAAATTTGGGATACCTTATTTACCCTAACTATCCACACCCCTTGTTCTTTACCTTATACTTCTCTTCAACAAGTTTTACTACCTGTGAATATGTGTAAAATGGTCAGGTGAGTGGCAAACCGGTGTAGAGCTTGATCAGAGGCCACATTCTGTTTGCTCAGGCCTTTCTGTTATACATAAAGTACAGTAATTTGATCAAATCGAACCTCCCTCTGAAATCAAACTGGATATATACCTGAAATTAAATCTTACCTTGGACAAAGATGCCATGGCTAGTATAGAGACATCATGCATCGGATGATCTTTGATAGTTAAGTTCATGTGTAAGGGCTCAATGACACATACTTCACCACGACTGTAAGAAAAAACTGCCTCAAAATGATCCGTTCAATTTTTACCTTCAAGTGAATGAATACATGGTAGTCTAAATAGGAATTCAGCCAGATCCAGAATCTGGCTTGGCCAAATAGGAATTCTTTTTTTGACCTTCAACACATCTCTCAGGAGGTTGTTTTTCTCCCAAGTAATTTCACACATGTACAAACTGTACACTTCTTAAGTATAAAAATTTATCATTTGAATGAAATTACCACTTTAACTGTCCCTCTGTGTTACCTACTCAATTAATGATAGTAGATAATTTTTATAGCTTAAAAATGTTCCTGGTTCAAGGTTATAAAAACTAAATTCAGTGTCTTTTAAAAACCTGAAATGGAACAATGGCATTAAAGTATAAAAACGTAAAATGATAATACCCTGCTATTATCGTATCATGGGCAGATAACTCTGTCAAAAACTAATGAAATTTGCCCATTAGCAATACCAAACCAGATCTTCTTAATATCAAAGCATGTACCAAGTTTGGTTAAAATCCTTTGACATTAACTCAAGTTATCATCCGGAATTGAAAATATGTCTCGGGCAGATAACTGCATCAAAATCTGACAAAATTTGCCCATTAGCAATCCCAAACCAGATCTCCACAATATCAAAACATATACCAAGTTTGGTGAAAATCCACTGATGTTTACTCAAGTTATCATGTGGAAAGGAAATAGGACGGACGTACGACTGATGGACAGACAGACACACGGACATCCAATGTGAAACCATAAAAACCCCCCATTATCGTGTGGTGGGATATAATAATTATGGGAAGGAGTACACAAAATAATAGCCGGTTTACTGGTCCTTAGTGTGAAAATTAGCTGGTCCTCAGTGAGGAAATTATTTGAAGATAGATAAGAATTCCTCAGTGATATACAGAGGAATTGTTCAAAAGGAATATTTGGTGATAATTCTGGGATAATTTTTTCTAGTTCTCCATAAAAAATATATTGCGGGTACTCATTACAAGAGCCTCACTTCTAATGTAATGTAATTAATAGTCTCAGTGAGAAGCTATGGTCTTAAAAGAAATCCTAATGTCCAAAGCCTCGGCTCAAATTTTAAGACTTACCATATTTATACTTAATATAGGGACATTATAACTCCTTGCATTTCTTGTCCTAGAATTTAAACCAAAAATCTTTTTGTAAAACATTATGCTACCAACTGCTCAAATAGTTATCAAGATATCTGTCATATCTTGCTCACAAGAAAAGTGTCACAAATGCTAGGATGGATGAATGACCCAAAAGCAATATGCGCCACCATCTTCTTCAAGTTGGAAGCATAACAAGTCCATTTGAGTGCCTATTGATTTATCTAAATACTGCTGGATGAGTGGCAAACAGTGTAGACCCAGATCAAATGCTGCAGAATGCAGCATCTGATCTGGGTCTACTCTGTTTGCTCAGGTCTGATTGCATCCCTACTTAGGGTTAATATGGTATATCCTGATTAACAGGGAATTGCACGCATCATAAACCTTACCTGCCAGAAAACAGACACTTTGATTCACAAGTTCTCACACCAATTAAACGTCTGAAATTAAATATTGTAAAAGTCTTTGATAGCGAAAAATACATGTATCAATATATCATTGCAAAAATAATAAAATGTCTGTGCTATTAACAGACAAAATCACAAAGCATTTTATATAGGAATATCAATTTGACACTTTTTTCCTAAGTAAATAAGTCAATGTTGATGAAACTGTCAGTATGTTGAATGACCATGTCTATAATCATTTATCTAAAGTAAGAATAAAATCTGATCAATGGTTAGAGAGATATGACTCCAGATGGATGGCCTTTGGCAGGGGATAATAACTCATTTCTTAAGTGTTATAAAATCTGTTTTCAGCATATGTCCAACTGTATCTGAAAAAGTTTTCCACATCTGACAATTTTTTTTTATTCTGTCAGATTTTTTAGGGGTGATGGGGAAGAGAATCAAATAATTAATATTCTCTGGACTAAGTTTTGAATTCGAATCTTACTTGAATTCCAGCTCAAACACAGAACCACCACTATCACTACATACTGCTAACACCAGACTATCTGTAAACTGAAACAAAAACAACAAGTGTTAATAAGCAGTACTTATTAGATTCATTCTGCCAAATATAAACCAAATCCATCCTATTGTCTGGAAAACATGAGCTTTAACGCAAAACTTTCATAAAAGTTTAAGTCTGTGACCTTGACCTTGAGGCCACAGGTGTAAAAAAGAAAAACCTTCATGTGTGGTCAATCAAAGTACTGTTTGTATAGGATGCAGCGTATCTCTGTTGCTAAGCTGACATCACTGCGGCATGACAAATAATGTCAACTTTCAAGATAGCAGACGTCAACTTCACTACGTATCCAAATGAGTGCTGCATTTAAAATCAATGAAAAAGATCAACAATATTGGAAATTGAAAGGTATGAAAGGAAAAGAATCTTTCATGGGTGTTCCATGCATATAGAAAAATCAATGTCTGACATCACTCTGCACAGCTATGTGATGCCAGACAGTGACCCTTGGGGCGGGTTTTTCAATACACACCAAACATCAATGGAAGATTCTTATAACCTGTAACTGAAACAAAGAAAAATATTCAAACTTGTGACTCTTGGATCTGTAGTCTTTGTTTGTGTTGAGGTTTTACGACCCAGTCAACCCAGTGGGGTCATGTCGAGCACGGTCAGTTTACCTAACCACACGTTTACTGGGCAGGCTTAGTCCTCTAAGCGGTTAACCAGTATTGTGCACATTCTTTCGCCAGAAACTGACAACTGCCCTTCTTAGTTTCTGGCGAAAGAATGTGCACAATACTGGTTAACCGCTTAGAGGACTAAGCCTGCCCAGTAAACGTGTGGTTAGGTAAACTGACCGTGCTCGACATGACCCCACTGGGTTGACTGGGCCGTAAAACCTCAACACAAACAAAGACTACAGATCCAAGAGTCAGTTATTGACTGTGCTATGGAGCCCAGCAAAGTGAACATGTACAGACCAAACTGTTCACAGTCATGTGCAGTACAGTCAAGGCATAGCTGGTTTGCCCTGGCATTACTTGGACATGGCAAATTTATATCAAAACAAACCTATTTGTATATACTGAAAATTTTACCACCAAAAAAATGAAAATTTTCAGATAAAAAATTCTCATATTTTTTCATATTTCTGCTCAAAACATAGATTGTGGGTACTTGTTAGAACTGCCTTGGCAAGGCAGTTCTAACGAGTACCCACAATCTATGTTTTGACCGGAAATAAAAAAAATAATGTATACCCCTGTAAACCCCAGTTTTACTCTATAAAAGTGGGGTTTAAGGGGCTCAACATTACATAGTCATGTTTTTGTGATGTTAAGCGGAATGGATACACTTTCAGAATGCCAATTCTGTCAAAACTATTTCTTTTAAAAAAAGAGATCTACTCTAAAAGGAAAGAATTATTTTCTTTCAGTGTAGCTGCCTTTCAAAAAGGGCTTGGAGTGCAAGGACAGAGTGTCAGAGGAATTTTTAAGAAGTATTTGGTGATAATTCTGGGATAACTTTCTCCAGTTCTCCATAAAAAACATATGTTGTGGGTACACATTAGAAGTGCCTCAGCAAGGTGCTTCTAATGAGTGCCCACAACATATGTTTTTATGGAGAAATAAGAAAAATTATCCCAGAATTATGACCAAATACTCCTCCATAAAAATTCCTCTGAGTCACAAAATTTGTTTCCCCGTGTAAAAAATGGAGGAAAATCTACCAAATGTGTGGTCCCCTTACGCAAGGACCTGTACATTGAAGGCTGTACTGCACTTGCTTAAACAGATTGATCAGGGTCTACAATGTTTGCCATGCCTCCAGCATGTTTTAGACCAGATACACGTTCAAATTTTAGGATATCAATGGTAAGGAGTGCGATATCTGATTATTTATGTTAGCCAATCAACGGTGAGGAGTGAGATATCTGATTATCTGTGTTCTCATATATGAGTGGACTCTTCTACTACAACTCTTTGGAACTGTCTATTTCCATTAACAGGGTGTCTGGTTAGTTGTTATATAACTACATGTATGTTTTATAAAAATTCCTATATATGATGTAAATAGTGTAGACCCCGATCAGATACCACATTCTGCTGCATCTGATATGGGTCTGCACTGTTTGCAAGTTATCCTTTTGTGGGGTTCCTGACTAAAATGTGTTAAGCCTTGTCCTGCTGAGCAATGATATGCCCTGCCTTCACAAACAGTGTAGATCCAGATCAGTAGGCTTCTGAAGAAGCCAACTGATCTGCATCTGCATTGTTTGCCATTCGGTACGAGATTTATATCAAAATGTATATATATATGGGGTAACATTTGAAATAAAAAAAAAATAGTTAATAATTTGTTCGTCATTCAGTATGAGAATTTATATCAAAATGTATATTTATGGTGTAACATTATTTGAAATAAAAAAAAATTAATAGAAAAAAAAAAAATTTTACCCCATTGCAGTCTGTAGACCCTGAAAAGGGTTACTAGCAAACAATGCCCAGATCAGATGCCACAGAATGCTGTATCTAATCAGTCTCCACTGTTTGCAAATAGCTTAGCCAATTTTCCCTTGACAAACCTAAAACTTGTATCAAGGAATATGACTGGTTGACAATCAGAAGTGGGCATGGCCTGTTAATTTATTCAGCATGTCAAGGGTTAATCTGGTAATATATAGGGACAGGATAGGCTTGGTAGATTTTCTGCCACTTTTTCCAAAGGAGACAGTTTTTGTAATTTCCTGTTTGCTTTCCTGTACATCAAGCCACTTCTCAAAAATGGGAAGAATTTGCCCCCCATGGGGAGCAAATTCTTTCTTGTTAAGTAGACCTCTTTTCAGATGGGAGTCAAAACAATTTTGACAGTTGTCTCCCTTGAAAGTGTATCAATTCCCCTTTAACCCTTGTCCTGCTGAATAAATTAAGATGCCACGTCCACTTCTAATTTTTAGCCAATCAGATTACTTAATCCAGTTTGTTGATATAAATTCAAATTCTAAATGGTAAACAGTGCAGATCCAGATCAGTTGGCTTCAGAAGCCAACTGATCTGGATCTGCAGTTTGCAAAGGCAGGGCATATCTGGGTTCGGCAGGACAAGGGTTAAAATAAAACAGAGATGATACCAGATGAAGAAGGATGAGATGAGATGACTTATCATAGCTCCGTTACTGCACAAAATGTAGAAATACTAGGGATCTACTCGGAAAGAATGTGCTCCCTTTTAGAGTAGATCCCTTTTCTGAAATACTTTTGACAGAGTTGTCTCACTTGCAAGTGTATCAATTCCCCTTCAAGTTAATCCACCATTATCAGTACTAGTTATTATCTTGTGAACAACAACTCACCTTGTCTCCAACATCCTGAGTTGAAAAAAGAGTTTCTGAGTTGCATTGTAGTTTTACAGCTAACCCTAGTCCTGCTGAACCCTAATATGCCTAACCTTAGCAAACAGTGTAGATCCAGATCAGTTGGCTTCTTCAGAAGCCAACTGATCTGAATCTGTACTGTTTGTCACTCAGTATGTGAATTTGTATCAACAATCTGAATCAAGCAATCTGATTGGTTTGTTGGTTTGTTTGTGTTGAGGTTTTACTGCCTAGTCGACCCATGGGGTCATGTCAAGCTCGGTCAGTTTATCTAACCACACTTTTACTGGGCAGGTTTAGTTAGTCCTCTAAGCGGTTAACCAGTACTGTGCACATTCTTTCGCCAGAAACTGACAACTGCCCTTCTTGAATCAGTGGAAGGGAAAGAATGACCGTAGAAAATATTTCATGATCAATCTACAAGAAAGAGTTTTACCGACCCGGCAGGGGTTGAACCCGCAACCTCCAGATCTCCAGTCAGACACTCATCCAACTGAGCCACCAAGGCTGACCCAATCTGACTGGCTGACAGTTAAAAGTGGGCATGGCATCTTGGCATTTATTCTGCATGACATGGGTTAACTTAAGCTGATAAAGACATAAAAATAAGACGTGTCTTGGTCATCAGTAATTCATAGCTCTAGATAAGAGGGAGTAAAGGGTATTTCAGCATTGATTTTTTGAAAATCAGCATTGGAATTGAAGCTGAGGGGGTAAAAATTCTCAAAGAAATTTTGGATTTCAGCACTGAAATCAAATTTAGGGGGTAAAGTTTTTCAGTGAACTTTACGTCTTTTAATATGAAGCAATTTCCCTCACATTGAATCTGTTGTGAGCAGTACACTAGATCAGAAAGGGCTTATCCCTTAAGCTTTAAAGACAAATGTATTACTATGTGTTTTTTTTGTGTGTTTTTTTTCTTTTCTTTTTTTTTTTCAGATAAAATAAAGCTTGGCATTTCATGTGAATTGTCTGCTTAACAGACAATTCACATGAAATTCCAAGCTATATTTTCTCTGAAAAAAGTTAGAATTTTCTATGCTACACTTAAGCTTGGTGCTTTTAAGAGTTAAGCATTGCACTAAGCTTTAAAGCAGAGGGTAAAATACTCTTTGTACCAAAATCTTATCTAGAGCCCTGAGTATTATCCCTGATAAGAGATTTGCCACAACGAAACCCTGTATACAATCAATAAATAACAGACAGGTAGAGGCCTAATAGGAGAATTTAGTACTTATTTATCTGATCCACAGGTGATACCCCCTTCAAACTATACATTACCTCTCCGAAGGTTTCTTTACCATCCCCTGCTGAGATTTCATTATCACTTCTTTATGACACTTTTGATCTCTCTTGTATTGCCCCTTGGCAGGAGCAATAAAATCATTAGTGAGTGGTACCACTTTAGGTCTATTTTATCTATATCTTTAAGGGAAATCGGTAAAACTCCATGGAAATACTTGCATTTCTGCTCCTTGTGGGCTTCTCTTACAGGAAAAAATTTGGGAGCAAACTCTTTCTTTTCAGAGTGGTTTGTATGTCTGTAAACATTAAGGTCTCAAATATTAAGAAGGCAACTACCCATCTGCAAAACCCGTTTCCCCTTTACTAAATGGCTACAAAATCTTTCACAATCACCATGAGGTTGATAACTTTCTCCAATCCTCAATACAAGGTACTTCTTATGGAGAAATAAGAAAAATTGCCTCAGAATTATCACCAAATACTCTTTCTTAACAAGTCTTTGGTAACTGTTTTAAATAGTCAGGCAAACATGCTACAGCAAACAGGTAAGCTGCTCCATACCATAGGGACTTCAAGCTACATAAATGCCTGTTGTACCGTTTTCAAAAAAATCAAAGGATGAACACTTCACAGAAATAAAGCAGGGTTTAAGTTGATATCAGGGTGAGTATGCTGACCACTTTATGTAGGGTAAATATGCAGACCACTTTAACCCATTTTAGACAGAATAAACTCCCCACACACTATATACAGTCGACTCTCAATAGCTCGATTTCGCCTATCTCAAATAACCACTTATCTCATAGTGAAAATCTGGTCCCTATTTAAACATGGAAATCTAAAAACAGGTAACAAAATATTGTGGAAAAGAGGAGAAATTGCTCCTAAGGAGCAATTTCTCCTCTTTTCCACAATATTTTCAATCTCTCTCTAACTTAAGGAGTCAAATTACATATTCACTTGTGAAGTGTGGTTGTTCAATGTATTTTTTCCTCAATTCTGCAAATCTGAAATGTCGAGGAATGAATATCTCAAAGTATTTCAGAGAGTCCCATGGACTGTCAACTGTATTGGAAGAGTTGAATTTCACTTTTATGTATGTCAGGTTATGTAAATTAAATATTCCTACAGAAAAATGGCTTAATTATTTGCAAACAGTGGACATCCTGAGCAGCATCTTAATTGGGTCTGCGCTGTTTGCCAGTTACCCCGTTAGGGGTCTGCAGACCAAAATGGGTTAATTTAAAAAGTCCTTTTAATGCCTATTGGATCACTGATTCTCCACCACAGTTGGCATGATTAGTTTGTCCTTATCAAACCAACTGATTTAAATCACCAAACAGCCCTCCAGACAGTTACTGCATACATTCACCATTCTGGTTACGGGTATGCTCTCAGAGAGAATCAGCATTTGTGATCTGCTTGGTTGATGCCTGCTGACCAGAGGTGACATATTTTAACCAATCCACTGCAAAAAACAAACCTATTCAAATATACTGAAAATTTTACCAACAAAAATTTTCAGATAAAAAAAACCTGACATTTTTCATACTTCTGCTTAAAACAGAATTGTCGGAACTTGTTAGATTTGATGGATATGAGTTGGGGTTTAACGACATGTCAACCCTTGTGGGTCATTTGGAGTCATCTCCCAGAGAAAGGAAGGAGAGAGATAGAAGAGATACTAGAGGAGATGAAAGAGAGGGTCAGGGGAGAAAGGAAAATGAACAACAGTGAAGCAACAGAACTCATTTTAATTCTTAAATCTGGATGGGATTTTAATAATTTTCTCTGGCCTTATCTGAAACTATAGTCTACGCTACAAGTTGGCCTTGCCAAATGAAAAAGTGTCTTCAAACATGCGAAAAATGTGCAAATTCAAATCATCCTGCACATGCCCAATCTCATCTGGACTTTTGCTTTCCATTCATATATTCTATAGTATACGATAATTCTAGCAGCAGACAGCGAACGCCCTCAGCACAGTCTGATCTGGGCCTTCCTTGTCCGCGCATGCCCTGAAGGCACATTTTTCATTGGTGTAGCTCTAGTGGTGGATTACCTTGATATGTAGGACAGCCGTACCAGGTGGATGGGCATCCGTTATACTCCTCAACAATTTACCACTTGTCAGATCCCACATGGTCATTTGTCCCCTCGCAAACCCACTTAACAACCTCGTACAGTCCTTGTTAAAGCTGAGAGATGCCACTGCCCCATACTGAGCCCCAACAGCTGTACTTCCTAAACACCATTTCAGCACTTGCTTAGGATCTGCAATAATACACTTATCCTTTATATAGGGATGAGAGTTTGGTGTTTTACATCCCTTCAATTATAATTTAAGTCATATTGAGCTGAAAGGTGATAATGAAAGGCTCTGTGCAATGAAGCGACTTACAGTCATGAGCTGAATTCTGCCTCCAGTGGAATTTAAATTAGGAACCTGGTGATTCTAAGTCGGTAACATTAACCACTCGGCCACCCAGAGCATATCCTTTAATATGATGAATTTTCCAATAGCAGATGACAACATTTTTCAAACTTTTTCCTGAACATAGCTCTAGATGTGTGGGGGTATCAGGTATACATCTTCCTTATTTTTCCATGAAAACATATGCTATGAGTGCTCATTAGAAGCACTTTAGTAAGGCACTTCTAATGAGCACCCACAACATATGTTTTCATGGAGAAATAAAAAAAAAATATCAATGCCGTAAACAATAGCTGAAAATAGAATTTAACATTACATGTAGATCATCTCCAATCAGGGCAGTGGTCTGCATACAAGATTTCTGCAGAAGGTTGTGTAATGCCCGCTATGGTCTGTCTGTATTATAATACAGTTAAATGTTGCTGCTAAAGGTAAAAACAACACATAAACTTATGTCCCCCGCCCTTTAAAAATCCTCAAATACACCTACTATGTATACAGTTTTGTAGTATATAGCTCGAAAAATGACTAAGAAAATAGAAAAAGTGAAAAAAAAAATGATTTTCAAAATGCAGAAAAGCTGACAATAATCAAACTGAGGATTATATCCAAATCACATGCAAGTCTTCAGACCAAGACTAAAACAACTGTACAGTTTCAAAAAGATTGACAAAAAACTGTAGGAGGATTTACAGAGACAAGTTACCTACTACATGTACCTATACCCTTTGATAATCTGGGATTTGCCAGAATTTCACAGTCAATCATCAGTTTTGTAAAACTGACTGATCATTGACTAATAGTCAACTTGTAGAAACTATACTCATTCTTATTTCAGCCCTCTTCCAAGTTCTTGTTCATAGCTCAAGATGAAGGGGTAACCACAATTTTTTTTCTAATTTCTAGAGGAATAAATATAATGTGCATACTGTGAGGCACTTCCAATAAGTACCAGCAACATATGTTTCCATGAAGATACAGTCGACTCTCATTATCTCGACTTTGCTTATTTCTAATAACCACTTATCTCAAAGTGAAAATCTTGTCCCTGTTTTAACATGGAAATCTAACAACAGGTAACAAAATATTGTTGAAAAGAGGAGATATTGCTCCAATCTTTTCAATATATCTCTAACTACAGGAGTCACATTACATTTTCAGATCTGAAATGTGGTTGTTCAATTTATTTTTTCCCTCAATTCTGCAGATCTGATTTTTGGTGGTGGGGATATTTTAAAAATATTCAAGAAAGTCCCTTGGACTTCGAGATAATGAGATGACTGTTTAAAATAAATATTTAGTATTTTTCAGGTGAAAAAAAGTGCCCTATCTGGAGCTATGCTTATTTCAGGCTATTTTTTATCAAATGTCCCCACTTTTATAGACCTCAAATCTAAAATGACGAAAAGTATTTCATTTTTTACAACTTGCCTATTACAATAAAAAGTGAGAGAAAAAATAATATGGTCCTTAAAATAGAATAGTCTGATAAGTATGAAAATTCTTTCCTATCTTCAGTTGCATGAAGTAAAAGTGACCAATGATCGATTATAACTGATCAACAGAACAAGCTAGTTGTTATCTTACCAAACACTAGGACAAGACCGTGAGATGTCCCTATGGCTATGAGGCTAGAAACAGCCATGGCAGTTGGCATTCCTGCATCTACTTTATCCTGAAATAATAAAAAGAAATGAGCATCAGAAAATGTACCTTCGGACATATGCACCCATCAAAGATTTAGGGCCCAGTTGTTCAACGCATCGTTAGCTTAATGAGCTCATTAGTGGTCAAAATGTTGTGTTCTTGTAAGTAAAATATCTAATTCACAGTTATTTTTGCTGAAAAATGTGAGTAGCTTTTGCAAATGCAAAAGCTACTCACATTTTTTCAGCAAAAATATTAATGCATATGCCATATTAAATGATCGAAGTTTTAAGGGTATGTAAACTAACGACATCGTTAGTTTCAAACAACTGGGCCCAGATCAGCCAGCCGATTAATGCAGTCCGATCAGAATCTTCACTGAACAAATTTGGGATAGCCAATGACGGTAAGTTTCTTTATGCAGACTATAAAGACTCAAAGCCTACGACTAGGCTATGGGCTGATTTGAGTCTTTGTTGGGCACATGTCAGAAGGTACATTTTCTGAGGTTGAGGTTCAAATCGTACAGTAATAAAAAAAAAAAAAAAAAAAAAAAAACAATAAATAAATAAATAAAAAAAAATAGACGTGTTCAAAGTACACAAATGCCCCTGCATTTTGCTCTTTGCCCATATGGCAACAACTATTTTCCGTATGTTCATTTTTTTTTTATTGTGTTGGGGTTTTACCAGACGTCAACCCTTGAGGGTCATTTTGTGTTGTCTCCCAGAGAAAGGGAGAAAAGAGATAGAAGAGATAGTAGAGGAGATGAAAGAGAGGGACAGGGAAGAAAGAGGAACAGGAATGAAAGGGAATAAACAGAAGAAATAAAAACAGTCCCCTGTCCCTTAACTGCTATAAGGATAGCAAGCCTTGCCCAACTCTAAGCCAATATCAGTTGGACGCCCCGATGACGTAAGATACAAGACACCTTCGCCCGACCACCCCCTTCCAAATGTTCAATCTGACCCTTTATATATTCATACCTGTAGCCTTACCCCAGGGCTTGACCCAGGGGCAATTCTAAAACAGCGTTGAAGGTTTAGGTCTTGGTAAGTAGCATCTCGAATTTCAACTTTCTAGCTTTAAAGGTACCCAAGTTATGACCTCTAAGGGAAACCTGACAAATGCATGTAATCAGAAACAGAGCTATATGCTAGGGTTGAGGCAAAAAAATGGCAAAGTCAGTGGACAGTGAAATATAGGGTCATCAAATGATAAAGAAAAGTTTGATTCTCTGTTAGGAAGGGAAGTGTATACCAGGTTTGATGATTGCAGATCATACGGTTAATCAGAAATGTAGCTAATTGCAACTTTCATATCCCTGTGCTTAGAAATATGGATGCGTGGGTCAAAATTTCTTAGTACACACTGGTTGGAATGGTTCTGGTGTAGGGTCAAGGTTAATAAAAGCTTTGAGAGACGAATATGACTAAGGCTGGCACAATTAATCGGATAATCGATTAATCCATAAATAAATTCCACAAAAAATGAATAATAAATTCCACAAAAAATGATTATCGTTACTGATTTGCTAATAATTAATTGATTACTTGATTTCTGTGTCTGTTACATTACCTTATTTATCCTAAGGATTCGGACACCTCAACTGTTTACCATACTTGTTCTAAAATTTGAACAAGTATCATTTACTATCCAATATTGTGTCTAAAAGTAGGGGGATGAGTGGCAAATAGTGCAGACCCTGATGAGATGCCGCTTTCTGCAGCATCTCATCTGGTCTACACTGTTTGCTCAAGCTTGTCGGTCCAAATACATACGGTAATGTATAACATATGGTAGGAGTCATGCTCAATCAGTAAGACAGAAAGATAAGATTATGACCGAATCTTCATTGATTACTAATCGGTTATCGATCAGAATGGTAGGGCTGATAATAGATTATATTTTTAGCCCAAATTAGCCAGCCCTAGTACTAACGGTGGATGACAGAAACTTACAGCAGCTGACTGAAGCTGAGCAGCTATGTTTTTTAATTTGCTGGGTTTCAATACTGATCCATGTATTGCCCTTTGCTTTGCTCTCTTCTTCCTACAACATAAAAACAATTTTATATGTGTAATAGCAACGACAAAAGCTAATGTAGACAATTTGCATGAAATGACAAGCCTGTTTTCTGGGAAAAATAAGAAAGGTATTTCAATATTTCATCTGCTGAAATTATAACCAGCATGCTAAGCATTAAACAATCAGGGCCCAGTTGTTCAAAGCATTGTTAGCTTAACAAGCTCGTTAAGGGTCATTTCGTAAACTGTTTTAGCGGATTCAATATACAATATTCTGATATTTTTTGCTGAAAAAATGTGAGTAGCTTTTGCAGTGCAAAAGGTACTCACATTTTTTTCTACAAAAAATTTTTAGCATATTTGCGAATCACTCGATGTAAATTTTAACGAATTGTTAACTAACGACGTCATTAGCTTTGAACAATTGGGCCCAGAACTACCAATCACTTTAATTCTATGAGGAAAACATAATGCACACTGTTAGAATACCACATTTAAATAACATACTCAAACAGAGAGACATGAGAAAAGAATGTACATGCAGATAAGAGGCTGCAAAATGCACAGTCTGATCTGTGTCTACACTGTGTGCCACTCATCTAGCAATTACTGAGAAATAAAACTAAGAGTTTATGGGACCCCTTTGATTAACTGTCATCAAATATCTTGATGGTAAAATAATGTCCATAACGTAAGAATACTGCCATATAGAAATAAATGCACAAAATTTCAAGGGTTGAGCGCAAGACTAGCGTAAGTCAGATGGTTGTTTTTCCCCAAACCTAATCTCCTCACCATGAAGGCGTTATGAAGATTACAACATTTCTTTCTGTAAACAATGAAAATTTAGGTGCCATTGCTCATATGAGCAATGGCACCTAAATTTGCATTATTTACAAAGGGGTCCAAGTTGCCCTTAAACATGGGTTTCAAAAATATGTTTGAGTTACTATAGTCTTGCGCTCAACCCTCGAAATGACAATTGTCAGAAGACAGCACAGCTCACTGGAGAAGGGTGATCTGATATGAAAACAATTATTAAATATCAAAGATGAAATGCGGAACAAACTTAAACATAGCTGTAAATGACAGAGTATGACTTGACTTTGATGTCGGAAAAATGTCAAACTGAGGGATGGGGTATATGCCATTGAAACCTCCTCCCTTAGGTTGGTGTGGATGAAATATGAAAGCTTACATACTGAATCCCTTAGGTTTGTGTGGACCAATTATGAAAGCTATATCTTACATACTTCAGAAGTCATGTACACTTTTCAAAACTTAAACACAGCTGTAAACGACAAAGTATGACCTGATGTTGACCTAGGCAGAAGGTCAAACGGAGGAAGGGGTGTGTGCTATTAAAGTCTTATCCTCAGGTAGGTGTGGGCCAAATATTAAAGTGGTATCTTGAATACTTCAGCCATTATGAACACTTTTCAAAATTTAAACGCAGAACTTAAACATGGGTTTAAATGACAATGTATGACCTGATCTTGACCTAGGCAGAAGGTCAAACTGAAGAAGGGTTGTATACTATTGAAAGGTCTTACCCTAAGGTACATGTAGGTATGGGCCAAATATTAAAGCGGTACCTTGAATACTTCAGCTGTTTCTTGAATACTGTCAAATGGAAGCCACAAATACAAAATAACGTTGCCACAAAGTCAGAGAGTCAGATGTAGACAGAAAAAATTGCAGTCACATTAAGTTTAAAAGGTTGGTCTGGAAGTCGAAAACAAGACTGTTTTAGGCCTTAGGGTAAATATGGTAATCATACCTTTCCTTGCGTTTCGGCCTATCAGTAAGAAGACTATCCACACTTGACAAGGAAGAGGTATCCACAGACTGGGTGTCTTTGAATGGCTGAATTGACGATGGTATCGAAACATCATCTTCTTCCAAAACTGACTCAGTCTCCTCCTAAAAACAGACATTAAACAGTTTTATTGTTTTCTTTCTCTCTTTCATCTGTTTTTTTTTTTTTTTTTTTTTTTTTTTTATAAGTTTAAGAATATAACTGCTCCTGATAAGGCATATTTTTTTTACTGAAAAGTACCAATATCTTTTTTTTTCCCCCCCACAAAAGTATATGTAGTGGGTAATTCTAATGAGTATCCACTATATAGGTTTTCATGAAGAAATAAAAAATATATATATATTTATACAGACAACACTCTTATCTGAATGTAAAGGATTGCCAAAAATATATACTTTATCTATAAATTTGTGGAATTGTTGATTTTTTGTTTGAGTTTTATGACCTAGGCTAGTAAAAACATTGTTAAGGTCATGTCGAACCAGTCAGTTTTTCTTTTCAGAATAGCTGCCATTTGAAAAGGGGCTCAGATACTTTCTGTTACCCAAATCAGTCAACCCTTGCCATGCTGAATAAATTAAGATGACACGCTAACTTCTAATTGTCAGCCAATCAGATTTCTTGATCCAGATTGTTGATATAAATTTATATATTGAATGGCAAACAGTGCAGATACAGATCAGATGGCTTCTTCAGAAGCCATCTGATCTGTATCTACACAGTTAGCAAAGGCAGGGCATATCTGGGTTCAGCAGGACCAGGGTTAAAACATGTCAGTTCTACCCATTCACCTTAAGAGGTACATGTAGATAAATAGAAATTCGTATTAGTATTGTTTGTTCATGGACGAGGAAACTTGAAAAGTTTCGCTCATCCGCTGTATAACGGAATAAGAAGAACAAGTTGAGCAAAGTATTTCCACAGCCCTGTTAAGATCTTCACTCAAAATCTAGTCTGGAAGTCAGGGCCCAGTTGTTCAAAACTAACAATGTTGTTAGTTAACATATCTTTAAAACTTTGATCATTAAATATGGCATATATGCTGATAATTTTGCTGAAAAAATGTGAGTAGCTTTTGCACTTGCAAAAGCTACTCACATTTTTCAGTAACAAGAAAAACGCCTAACCATTCTGGACGGGTTTTTTAAATAGTGAAGAAAGTAAGAGTTGTCTCTCTTGCATATGAAACATCTACTAGTCCTCCTCTTCCATCCCTATCAAATGTGAAAGCAATCCATTGAAGAATAAAGGTAACATATAACTTTGAAAAAAGGTTGACCAAAAGGTAAACCTCGGACGACGCATGACGCCCGCATACCCCACCGGACATTGCTATTTTAAAGGACAGATTTTTTAAAAACTAGTCCAAAAATACCTGTGAATTAGATATTGTTCTTCCTAGAACAGTTAACATTTTGACCACTTATGAGCTCGTTAAGCTAACGATGCTTTGAACAACTGGGCCCAGGACTTCTAGTCATTGAGACTTGTTCATAAAAAATGTACTTTCCAGACTCAGTACAACCAACATTATGTGTTCCATATCAAACACATTTTAAGCTTTATCACTCTTTAGGATAAAACATCATTTGAAAATAATTTATTTTTTTCTAATTTTTCATGGAAAATAAGACCTAACATTTCATTCAAACTGTCTCCTTTACAACATGAATGAAATGTTGAATCTTATTTTTTGTAAAAAAAATAAGAAACATATTTTTAAGCATTATCTGCTTTTGTTTATAGAGAGCAGATTAAAGTTTAAGTGTTCAACATCGGAACCTCTCTAATGTATTTGCACAGTTTGGCTCTGGTCATTTTCAGGGGGATGTAATAAATAAAGTTTTTTTCTTCTCCTTTTCTGAGGCTTTAAACACAACTATAGGAAGAAATGCTTCATTTATGCAGAATTCAGACATAAAATTCCAAGTATTCATGAACTACCGTACTAAATTTTCATGACAAGGAAGTCTTTGTTTTTAGAATCTGAGTATAAGCCCTACCCCAACATTCGTACCTCATTAAGAATACTCTCTAAAGTTGGTGGTGTATCAACCACTGGTATATCTGGTAGGTCTATTTCTTCTTCTAACTGTAAATATACAAATGCTAAATTAACAAAAGCATTATCACATTCAGATAATTCAATAAAACATCTCACTCAAATGCTAATGTGATAACACTACAGTTATCTAAGGCCAACCTTGAAAAACAGTTTTGTTTCCGGTTCGTTTCTTGCATCAGGCACACATTTTCTTCCTTAGTTTACTGTAATTCAGGCAAAAGTCTGTTTCCTTTCTTTTACTACAGTTTTTTTTTTGTAAAGCCCAGTCCATATTAAGCCACATTTTAAGGCAGGATCTCCAAGAGCTCTAATTAAAGACTTCCCAAATTCAGGGAAGACGTTCACAGGCGACGTAGGTGATGTGTTCGCCATTTTTCTGCAGACTTGCTTTGTTCACACAGGAAAGCTATGTTGATGTCCTCTTGATTTTTCAGTGTGCATTGCCTATACCAACTAATTAAATATTCACTGAAAATACATACGCAGTTGTCAAGATCTTCCATCCCTTGAAACTAGGATTATCAGCAGACAGGTCCATTTGTTAGTTATTTGACACTACTGTTAAAATCACAGATCTTGATGTTCATTGCATTGTCTCTATTATCACGAGACTACAGTGATCTTGCGAAAGTAATAAACTTCAGGTGGTGTCATTGAAGTCAAAAGACGCTTTAATGTGTTTGATCTTTTGGTAGTTAAATGAAATCTGTTTAGCTGTTTTTGTAAAGTGATGCAATTAAATGACCTAGAAAAATGAGGCGAGGAATGATAATTAATTTGGCAGTTTCTTTGTCTTGTTTGATCAATTGAGTTAAAAGATCAATTAATAAGTTAAATACTTTGAGTAATGTAAAGGTGCGAATCTGCATTTTGGGTATATAATGAATTTTCCTTCAGTTTTCACCATTCAATTTTATTGCAATGGCACAACAGAGCATCATATCATTATCAATGTTCAAAAAGTCAAACTACCAGCTTCGCAACTCGGTCTAAGACAAAAACCAGCTAGGGCAACTAGAATCTGCAGAAATGCGGTCAGAAAGTCGGACTTCAGTCCCGCTTCAATCCCGCAAATTATATTATCAGGCTATATCTGGTTGTCTCAGTTGTCTCCCCTGTCCACCTGTCAATCTTAAGGTGTCTTCATGCATGTCCTATGTGCCGGCGAACAATTTCTTATCTTGTATTTGCTTTTACATGCGTAGATAAACATCTTTTAAAGGTTTGAAATCAAGTAGGATTTATAGGACTTTGCCAATTGTCATTAGTTTTTGTGACAGGTGATATTATATTTTCACTTTGGAAATTGGCTCGTTGATGACGTCATCGTTATCGGCTGGACCGATTCAGATTTCAAAATTTCTAGAGCCCTGTAAGGTGGGTTACCAAAATTAAATGAAAGGCAGTGCTTGGCGGAATAGTTCATTTTTTCTTGAGAAATGCTTATCAAATCATTTACCAAAGAAACCACAACATATATATATCTGCCCTACATGCAACAAATGATGATAGGATTCAAGTATTGTTACCACAGAAATAAAAAGCCAAAAAACATACAGAGCTCTCGGAAACGCAGGATTACGTGTACTGGGACGCAAACTTTTTCCCGGGGATGCATAAATTTCACCATGCTGGAGTCCTCCGTACACGTTTTTTTTTGTCAGCACGCGGCAAAAATCCAGGAGCCGAGAGACAAATAAACACCCACAGATCAAAAGCTCTTTGATTCTACCGCGCCACGCTTACTGAGCCGCAGGAGGCGTGAACCGATATCACACTGTGTTGACCAATCCGGTAACTCAGACCATGTGTAGTGTGTAGTGAAGCGAAGTGTGAACGGTGATAGACAGGATTACTGATGTGCAAACGATATGATTAAAGTAATTACACAAGAATCGGATAATCGTTTTCAAATCATGCTATTTTGACAATTACAAACTCACTTACATTTAATCGGTAGCATAATTAAAGGTGAAAAACAGGTAAGTGATGTAAACAAAATCGGAACTGCTTGTCAAGTTACAGACCGGACTTCGGCTGATTAGGGATGACAGAGAAAATAATTGTAATTGCTTTTGTTTGCGATTTGAGCAACATAAACATGGAAGCTAAAGTCCTCGTTTTTCTTTATTCTTTCTTACGTCTGTGTTTGTGTTCGAACGCGAAAATGCCAAAATACCCATACCAACTGTATAAAAAAATATTCTAGTACCCGTGTTATGTTTTATTTACTGTTTTTTTTTGTTTGTTTTTTTTTTTCCTATGAAAATTACAATTCAAGTGTGCTATAAATATGTGCTTTTGGAGCATGCGACAGTAAATGTCCTAATAATTTGTATGGTGCTAACGGTTTCTGGAATAAGACATGAGAGCAAACAGTACAGTCAATGATCCGACTGCATCAGACTGATATAAGATACATCAGATCAAGGTCTGTACTTTTTGTATATTCAGGACATTTTAGAACATTTACTGTAGTAATTAAGCATTAATTTGCATCTACACATGTATTATTTTTGAAACAAATAAAGATGATTGAGTTATATTGTCTCAATCATTCCATCAAAGAATTATTAAATATACATGTACTACCACTCTGAGTGAAATGCGTGAATTTGTGGGACTCCCACTTTTCGGGATGGGACTCCCACTTTTTCCAGTGGGACTCCTACTTTTTGCAAGATGGGAGTCCTGAACTCCTGTTTTTGAAATCCTAGTGAGAGCTCTGAACATAGAATGCTTTCTTTTGTTAAACTTAAAGTTTGGCGGCATTCACCGTGCAAGTAAAGTAGGTTGGCAGTGTCACGTCTCCATAATCTTGGAACAAGTGAAGTCTCCCTAATTTCCCATGATGTGATATCTTATTTTTCAAGGCCAGCTTCAAGCTTGCAATCATTACAATATTGTCTTCAATCAGGGTTTTAGCATTAAGATTATTAATTATGGAATTGAGGTCTATGTTTCTGACATCAAGAATCATGAAAGGTTAAAATCTCCTATCTACTGTTCCTTGCAAAGTGTCTACCACAGCTGGGTATTCTCTGCTACTTAAATAATAAAGTTTGCCTGTTTTAGATTCCAGGACTTGCGAATAGGGTCTGGTATGAAACCCAAAGACCGGAACCCTGTGACCGAGACTGAGGCAAAATTTCCATCCTGGATAGCAAGACCAATATGTTTTTAACTTTGTTAATTTTGGGTTTATACTATGAGTTTTTAAATAAATATTAACATTTCTGTTATGGCTTCAGTTGGCCATATTTAATTTATTTCTGCATTTGAATGACCTGTGTGACAATTGATTGTTTATCAGATATCTTAGAAAAAAAAACGAAGAATGTTTGGTCTGCGAGTTTCATACCATTTGAAACGATAAATCTGAGTTTAAAAAATAACTACAAGTCTAATCTAAATTTTCTTACTTTTGTATAGTATTTCTTTACTACCTCATAGTATATGCTGTTTTCTCCAGTTATCGTACACCTAATTTTTCCAGTATTACCAGTTATTGTCAATGAGAATTAAAACTAGACTACTTTACCTCAGTGTTTGGTATGTTTTGGATGATCAATGTCTTCAAGCAATTACAAGAAATTCTGACATTTTCATATTTTCCCAGCCTTTACAAATTTTTAGTGCATTTTGGGACATTTCTCATATCATCCACCCCAAATACATTGTTCAAAATAAATACCAAAAGCAAAACAAGCTTGCATTTACTTATTTGGTTTTACAGAACCATCAATCCTACCAACTTCTGTGTGGGCTTCTTCATTTTAGAATTAGACATTTTGTTGTAAAATGTAAATTGTTAGGGGTACCCTCTTGAAAATCAGGAAATTTTGCATATTTCACATTTTTGCTCCAGAAATGTTTGAAATACTATTTTGTAATCAAACATGTAATAAAAGATTATTATTTTAGCTAGAATTTACTTGTAAACTTACTTTGAAGTGTTGGCTATTTTCCTGGGGAACAAGACAATTCATCGACAAGACAACTCATCGACACGGTTTTTGGAGACAATTCATCGACACAATTGAAGACAACTCATCGACACTTTTTGAAGACAATTCATCAACACATTATTATCTTGCAATTATACCCAAGCTGATAAAATGAAGACAATGTTTTAGCATTAAAGTGATATATTATCCCGTTTATGATCAAAATAACGAATTTAAGATATTAATTCCATATTTTTGGTTTTTGGTACAATTTCAGATACCATTTAAACCGCATACAACGTCTGGCGCAAATAAACTTACGCATTGTATATTTAATGTATGATATACATGGAACTTTTTAAAAACCTTCTTAATTAAAACAAAAGTAGATGGAAAGTGAAGCTGGATATTCGTTTATAAGTTATTTTGTCATTTATTTCCTAACTTTTTGATGTTCGAATTATAATAATAATATGAATTAAACTTTCAATCAATACATCAGTGTCATGTAGCAAAGTTGATGAGCTTTGTACACGCGCATCAGTTAAGATACTTGACTGACATGACTACCATGAAGCTGTAGAGCTTGTACACGCTCATTAGTTAATTAGGTGACTTGACTGACATGACTACTTTGATGTCAGTTATAACTCAGCTTGTGTGTCAGCTTTCATATTGAGTGTTCTGGGTGGTATATAAACTCTGAGATTTCAAGAGTCACCATCAGTCATTTGATAAATCAATATAGTGCATTATTCTGTATTTCGTACATTATGGAATTTCTGTGTATTGTGTGTTCGAAAGAAGTTCGTCGGCAGCAACATGCTTTTCAGTGTGATGGTTGTGATAAGTGGCAGCATAGAACGTGTAATACTGGTAAGTTTTTGTATGAGTTATTTAAACTATCTGTCCGTCCGTCCGTCTATCCGTTCGTCCGTCCGTATGCCTGTCACAGTAATTATATATCTGTCTGTCAATCTTCTTGTCAATCTTCTTGTCTTTTTCGTTCAATCTAAGACAGTATATGTCTTTTTTCTTTCTTCCTTTCTTTCATTTATTCTTATTTATTTATTTATTTATTTATTTATCTGACTGTCTGTCTGTCAGTTTGTCTGTCTGTGTATCTGTCTTTCTGTCTTATACATATACACTATATATCTGTCAATCTACTTCTTTCATTCTCTTTATATGTTTTCTTTTTCTTTCTTTCTTTCTTGTTATGTACATTATATGTCTTTTTTTCTTACTTTCATTCCTTCATGTCTTACTTTCATTCCTTCATGTCTTTCGTTTATTTCTTTATTTATTTATTTATTTATTTATTTATTTAATTATTTATTTATTTATTTATTTGTATTGATGGCACATGGCACATGCCACTTAATAACATTTGAGTAACGACGTAATTGATTGTATGCTCATGTTTTATAAAACATGAGCATACAATCAATTACGTCATTACTCAAACATAACGATTATCATATTACTCAAATTAAGTTTTATCCTTTTCATTCCGTCGTTAGTTTATTCATTTGCTCGTTACTTAAATGTTTTATAAAGTTTAAGAAAATTAATATTTTTACATTTATTCTTTTATTTATTGATGATCAGTTTGAGTATGTACTGTAAAACGTTTCTATCAATTTCAGGGATCGACCTGGCTCAGTACCGACGTATGACGAAACAACAAAGAGACGGTGATGACATCTCCTGGTACTGTGAAAGCTGCACACCAAGACAGTCACCTGAAGTAAGTATCATTTATGTGTTTGTTTCGCCAGAATTATAATAATGAAAAAAACAAGCCTGTTCAGATACAAATGTATTGTCATTTTTTTTCCTATTTCTGCTCAAAACATAGATTGTTGTTTTCCCGTTTCATAAATTAGGTCCTTTTAGAAGGTTTGCTAGCACTGAACTGGACTGGTTGTGGGTGGTTTTTGTCGCTCCTGTTTCAGCTACGCGACTTAGGTGTGCACGTTTCCGTCCGTTCATCCGTTCGTCTGTGCACTTACGTCAACCCTAGCGTTAACCCTAAATTTTGACCCTAGAATTCATGTTGATAACTCAGAAACCATAAAAGATACAGTGTTCATACTTGGTATGCATATACTTCAGACCATGTGCATTTGAAATGATGTCATGTTTGTAAACTTGATCTTTGACCTTGACCTTAGCCCAGGCAGGCGCGACACCGCACTCCGCGGATCGCACTCCGTGGATCTATTTTTTTTTTTTTTTTTTTCACGTCGCAGTTAAAATATAATATTTTGCATAAAATCGCTTGAATGATTTTATCAATGCATTTCAAAGAGAAATGCCAAAGCAATTTAAACATAGCAATGGACCATTCTAGGCATGGGAGTATCTTTGACAAAAAAGTGCATTGCATGAGCAAACTGTGTTTTTGTCGCGCCTGCTTCAGCAGCGCGATATAGGCGTGCAAGTTTCCGTCCGTTCGTTCATCCGTGCACTTACGTCAACCATAGTGTTAACCCTAAATTTTGACCCTAGAATTCATGTTCATAACTTGAAGACCGTAAGAGGTAGACTTTTCACATTTGGTATGCGTATACATCAGACCATGTGCTCTTGACATGAGGTCATGTTTCTGACCTTGACCTTTGACCTTGACCTCAGCCCAGACAGGCGCGACACCGCTATCCGCGGATCTCTTGTTCGATATGCAGATGTTCACATACAAAATTTGTTTTCAGTTGTCGTTTAATTGTTTAAAACGTTATATTACAGACTGTCATTAATTCCACTACGACTGACGATGGTAATGAGCCCTCTCTCAACGCCGATGTCTCGTCCATTCCGGTGCTTGAAGCTTCAGCGGCGACGATCTACAACCAGTCTACGATCTGTGATGATCCACCCGTGCTCCACAGCTGTCTAGAGATTCCGACGCCAGCTCCAACCGACAGCCATGATTATGCGATGGGCGAGTTGATCAGCATGACACGGCGGTCTGATGAGCAAAGTGCTTATAAGTAAGTCAAAAGTTCTAATATAGTGATTTTGCGTATACAGCACTCATCTATGTAACAAAAGAAACACGTACGAAACTTATGATAAGAATGCACAAACGATGCCGTATGCAGTTGACATACTTCATATTTGTACTGTTTGAGTATACATGCATATGTATCTTGATCTACGTGACTAATGTACGTGAACGTATGTTATCTTTGTAAAACTTGATTGCTGTATACATGCACTGCTGGTACATTGTTTACGTTGATGAGTATATATGCATATGTGTGCTGATCTATGTGACTCATGCACGTTAACGTACGTTATCTTTGTAAAGCTTGATTGCTGTATACATGCACTGCCGGTACATTGTTTACGTTGATGAGTATACATGCATATGTATGCTGATCTACGTGACTAATGTACATTAACGTACTTCACCTTTGTAAAGATTGATTGCTGTATACATGCACTGCCCGTACATTGTTTACGTTGATGAGTATATATGCATATGTATGCTGATCTACGTGACTAATGTACGCGAACGTACGTTATCTTTGTAAAACTTGATTGCTGTATACATGCACTGCCGGTACATTGTTTACGTTGATGAGTATACATGCATATGTATGCTGATCTACGTGACTAATGTACGTTAACGTACGTTATCTTTGTAAAACTTGATTGCTGTATACATGCACTGCTCATACATTGTTTATGTTGATGAGTATACATGCATATGTGTGCTGATCTATGTGACTAATGCACGTTAACGTATGTTATCTTTGTAAAGCTTGATTGCTGTATACATGCACTGCCGGTACATTGTTTACGTTGATGAGTATACATGCATATGTATGCTGATCTACGTGACTCATGTACGTGAACGTACGCTATCTTTGTAAAACTTGATTGCTGTATACATGCACTGCCGGTACATTGTTTACGTTGATGAGTATACATGCATATGTATGCTGATCTATGTGACTAATGCACGTTAACGTACGTTATCTTTGTAATGCTTGATTGCTGTATACATGCACTGTCCATACATTGTTTACGTTGATGAGTATATATGCATATGTATGCTGATCTACGTGACTAATGTACGCGAATGTACATTATCTTTGTAAAACTTGATTGCTGTATACATGCACTGCCGGTACATTGTTTACGTTGATGAGTATACATACATATGTATGCTGATCTACGTGACTAATGTATGTGAACGTACTTCATCGTTGTTTTTTCTTTTCTTGCAGAACAACAGACATTGTCCCTGAAGATGTCTCCATGGAGATAGACGACAACACCATTTCTCCTCCAGACCCTAGTTTGATCGACGACCCAGTTATTAGTGACTATAATGTTCCTTCTGATAGTGAAGAAGATTCCATTGTTGATGAGGCACCTTCAGTGAATAGTGACTCTGACTCAGAAACTGTTGAATGGGAAGTGATTGAAAAAGGAACTGAAAGGGGGAAACCCAAACTTGTGAACCTATTCATATACGATAAGTAGAATGAGAAAAGGTACCAGATATTGGAAGTGTTCTGTTCAAAATAAGTCTAATAAGTGTCCGGCTGCCGTATCAGAGAAAGCAGGTGTTTTCACGACGTCCCATTTTACCCACACTCATCCTCCTGTTGCTGGTGCCCGTGCAGTGACGAGACTGAAAGCAGCATTCAAGGAAAAGGCTCAGACCGACCCATTCGCCATGACCCCTCAGATTGTTGACGAAGCCATTGATAACCATGTTCGCCCCACGGACGCATGCGAGATGCCCAATCCGAAGTCGTTATACAGGACCGCCAACAGAGTTCGACAGGCTACCAGACCCAATCATCCCACTAACTTGAGGTTTGACTTGAATTTGGATGCTATTCCCGAGGACTTCGTTCAGGCTGATATCTCTGTCCAGGGCAGACGTCACTTTCTTCTGGCTACTACTTTCATGCTCTCTCTTCTTCTCTCTGCTAAGAACTGGTTTGTTGACGGTACGTTTAAGGTTGTTCGGGCTCCCTTTGTTCAGCTCTTTTCCATCCATGCGTTCATTCGACAAGGTGACAATCTGAAGCAGGTTCCTTTGGTTTACTTCCTTATGTCTGGCAAATCTTCTAAGGACTACGAGGCTATCTTTACTGCACTTCTCCGGTTACTTCCTCGCAGAAATCTTTGTGTCAAAACTATTACCTTGGACTTCGAAGCTGCAACTTGGACTGCTTTGCGAAAGTGTTTCCTTCTGTTGCTTTACGGGGCTGTTTGTTTCACTGGAACCAGGCGATTTGGCAGTATATTCAACAACTTGGTCTTGTCAACAGCTACATGAAGAAAGATTCGGTCTATAAGTTCTGTCGGCGGGTTATGGCACTTCCTTTTCTCCCTGCGGAATCCATCTATCCTATGTTCTGTTCTCTTAAGGCTTCTGTTCCAGCTGGTCCTTACGTTGCACTGATGGCTTATATCAATCAAACTTGGATGAAAAGCACTGTTTGGCCAATTGAATCTTGGTGTGTCTTCAAGAGAACTGTTCGAACTAACAATGACTGTGAAGGTTGGCATAGGCGTTTGAATAACTTGGCTCAGGGACAGGCAGGATTGAACATGTATTTTCTGTTTCAGATTTTGTACAAGGAAACTCGGGATGTCAACAGGCAGGTGAAGTTAGTATCTGAGGGGAAGGTTCTTCGGTATCAAAGGAATCGGTATGTCAGGCAACATGGTGTCATAGCAAAAGCTTGGGAAGATTTCGAGTC